>JANHGB010050799.1:0-10576 GCA_026283785.1 Coracopsis vasa | reverse complement strand
GAGCCTTTCCTTGGCGAGGAGGGGATTTGTGCCTCTCTCTGGTAGCCGGCTGCCCTGCCAAGCTGCGCCCCAGCCCGGAGATGACAAAGTGCCCTTTAGTTAATTGCAGAACGGATCGCCTGGAGTTAAAAGTTCTGATTTATACGACTATGGCTCTAACTGCTCAATAACACGGGCCCGTAATCTACTTTCATTTCAAACAGAAGGGTGATTTATGGGGCAGCATGCCGCTTTCGCTCAGAAATGAGGTGTTCAACATATGCTCTGTTGACATAAATTTGGAATTTATCGCTCCTGTCAAAACTGCCTGTTGGACAAAGGTGCGCATTAAGGCAATAAATGGCTCGGAATAGTTTTCTGTCAAATTTCCTAACCATTGTATTCACTCTGTTTGAGGGGAAATTATACACTTAAAAGTAATCAAAGGGCCAAAAGCCATGCGTCTTGTTTGGCATGGAGGGAGGAGAGGGGTTCTACTCCCGGCTCCCCAAAAGAGGCATCAGGGAGGGGCCAGGCAATGGGAGACCCTTAGAAATAGCAGAAGGTCTTTGGATGCTGGATGTTGGTGGAAGTGGTGGTGAGCTGTGTGCAGGGTCTCTGGGTACCAGTGCAGCCCCGGGATGCTCCACCGAGCCCCCGCATCCCCCGGGAGCAGGCAGCGGCGTTTGCCATCGATCCCGGCCCTTCACACAAAGCACCCTGTGGGGAGAACTCATAATTTTTACACGGCGCGGCCTCGCTGGAGTCGCTGTCCCTTTGAAGTGCTTCTTGCGGGGCATTTACAGGCCCTTTTAATTACCGGCAGCTTGCGAGGGGCCAGCCTCCCTCACGGCTTTTGTTTGCCGGTGCTGGGTGGAGAGGAGGCATTGCCCCAGCACCACTTTGTGTCCCCTTGGCAAACCCCCGTGCCAGGGCTCGCCCGGGTCGGTTCCAGCCTCAGGATTCCCGGGCATCCTTGTCCCTCTGTGCTGGAGCATCCTCCAGGAATGTCTGTGACCTGGAGGCATTGGCCATCTTCATGTCTCTGTGTACCTTGAGCATTGTGTTGAGTGGGAATTACAGGGGAAAGGTGCTTTCCCCGATGCTGCTGCTCTCCATCCCACTGGTGCCTTCTCAGCTGATGCACTCGCAGAGGCCTTGCAGGAGAAGGGGAGTGAGTGGAGCAGTATCAGGTTGGAATAATAAAACATAGTTTATCTGTTCGCGCTCGACTTCGGGCAGCCCTGCGGAGCTGTGATGTATTTTAACACCTTCAACTCCCCCCGCGCCCCCCTTTCTGGAGGCACAACTTTAGAAGCGCATATTGATCTCTCCCCTCAGATCTTAACAGCCCAAGCAGCCGTAATACCTTGCTTACATCTGCCAGGTTTTTGTGCAGTTTTGCAACATCTCCTTAATCCGGCGAGCAGAAATAGAACATTTCAATCATATTTTGCTACCGGGAAACCAAGCAGATAAAGCACTTTAAGACCTTGTTGAAAGGGACCGTGCAAGATGGCGAGCGATAAGATCGTCCGGCAGGCAGGCGCTGAACGGAAAACTTTTGTTGCCGCTGAAATTTGTTGATAGAGATATTGCAAATAAATTACTCTTCGAGCACCCGGTGCCTTAAGACAGTGAGGAGCTGACACGGCTCAGGGAAAGGGACAGCACGTGCGGATTTTGGGCACCCTTTCTGTGCTGGGAAAGGAGGTCTACCCGCATGCCCTGGCTTGGGCTGTGCTGTTGTCCATCTCATCATGGACATGGAGGATGAATGGGTGCTCCTGGGAACATGGTCTCAGGTTAACCTGGCTTTTGGGTATCCATGATCGGAGCAAGGTTGCTTTGGCTGTTATTTCTATAGGCTTGGGCGACGCAGAGAAAGCAGACTTGTGCTTTTGTTTCTGCCCTGTTTCTTGAGACTCCCTGTAGAAAACCCCCAAACCTCCATGTTTCCCTTGGACTAATTAACCGATTACACTTTAATTCACTGACAGGCTCTGAGAGGCGGGCGCTGGCAAGGGGATGCTGCGCCCTTCCCAGCAAAGTGGTTTAAACCCGGCGCTAAGTGCAGGAGCGAGCTGAGCCCGAGCCGGGGAGCGTGACAGGCATGTCCCTAATTAAACATGCAAACGGAGGAGATTGTCGCTCCTTGAGCTGGCTTGCTGCAGCTCCAGTCTGTCAGGAGGCTGGTGCTTTATTTATTTTTGCAAGGCAGATAAATCCTTTGGATTGTAAACCTTCTTGGCCTGAATTCGTGCATGACTCTTAATCCTCCGCTATGACACAGTGAATTCAGGACAAGCCTGATTAATAATTACATTATACAGCAAAGTTGAGAGTTGAAACCGACTCCTGCTCTTTTCCTCCCTGCTCCCTTTCTGCTCCTCTGCTGAACATCACTGGGTCTCCTCCCGTGGTCAGGCAGTTCCCTTGCTGCTGCTCAGCATCCCTGGAAAGCAGGGTGGCCGGGTGGGATGCAGGGCTGGCTGCTTTGCACAGGGGCATGCTTGCAGGGGAATTGGAGCCTGCGCAGCACCCAACAGGGGAAGGTTTGGGGCTCCAGGCTCTCTGCAGCTGCACGGGATGGTCCTGCTAGGGCTTGGAGCAGCAGCAGCTTCACACCGGTAAAGCTCACACTTGGAGGGGGGGAATACAGCTCACACCGAGGTAAATCTCCCTCTGGGCCAGGTGGAAGGTCCTTGCACAGCCTGAGCCCTCCTGCTCAGCATCCAGCCTTGGACAAGAGCGTTTCTGTTTTGTCTTTGGCAACAAGGCAATAAAAATACGCTCGTCTCGCTGCAGGGCGATGATGAATGGTGGGTGCGATCAGAGGTCGGCACGCAGCGATTTGCTGTGTTGCTCCTCAAACACATACAAATACTTCTCTGTTTACAGCATCCGATTTTGAAACTCTGCACGTGTGCCTGGCGCGAGCTGCGAGCGGCCGCCAAGGTGTGGCTGCTCCAGCAGCCAGCGCGCGGGATGGAGGCATCTGGGACCGGGGGGCTTCTTGTCAGCGCTGCCATTGAGCACAGGGCTGGGTTCCTTTACTAAAGTGTCTGTTTATCACCACCAACGTGGTGAAGTAAAGCAATGAGCACCGTTCCGGGTGTTGCATATCCCCCTACACTCTTGGAGTGGTGGTTTAGAGGGGAGCGATGCCTGGGAGAAGGAATTGTTCAGGGAGAGAGACCACCCTTGAGTGGCAGTGATGGCTCGGGGAGTGAGATGGAGCTTGGCTGGTTGGTCATTGTTGATTTGGGCAACACCCCTGCCCAGGTCTGTGTAAGCACTGCACCATTACAGGTTATTTCAGTTCATTGGGAGCTCCAGCATGCCATGGTGGTTTGGTACCCAAACATGGAGCAGCAGCATCCTCACATCCAAGAGGGAAGCAGCATGGGGTCTGGCTGCTGTGGCCAAGCCCAGCACCCACTGCACACGATGGCAGGGAGATGTGGTGATGGGTACCTGGGTACAGGGGGATGCTCAGCCCTTGGCGTGATGCGGGATGGATGATGCAGCTGGGAGGTTGTGCAAGGCGCCCGGGCGTAGCTCAGTCTGTACCTCATGGTGCCAGGAAATGGTGAGTGGCATGTTTCCTGTTTGCGAGCTGGTGGTTAAGGTTTCTGCTTATGAGTTGTGTCATGCTGAATTTGGATGGAAATTGGGATTTGGTTACAAACGCATACAAACAACCTCTTAAAATCTTTTTTTATTCTTATTTCTTTGGAGTACAGTACCTTTTTCAGAAGCACTCGGTGCATGGAGGGTGGGGGGAGTTTGCCAACACATCCTTTGCATTAACTCCTGATTTCAGAGTCATCAGGTTTATTTAAAGACTGCAACTATAGTTATTATGACAATCACTAAACAGGAGAAGGCAACCTTGCCAGTGGGGAGTCACACAGGAGCTCCCATCCATGCCCTTCCTGCAGGGCTCCTCAAACCAGGAGCAGTGCAGGGCAATGTATGGTGTGTGTGAAATATCAGTGCTGTTTTGGATGAGCTTTCCCCACGCACAGGAGGACTAACCCCTCTCTCTTGTCCCCCAGGAAGCTGCACAGCGGGATGAAGACGTATGGATGCGAGCTGTGCGGAAAGCGGTTCCTCGACAGCTTGCGGCTGCGAATGCACTTACTGGCTCACTCAGGTGGGTCGGGATGGGGACGCATGGGTGGGATGGAGGATGGAGGGCGGGATGCTCTCTGTGCCGAGGTGCTGCGCCTGCTGGGCTCACACATCCTGGCAGCAGGAGAAGCATGTGGCGCCGGCTGTGCCCTTCCCAGGGCACCACATTGCAGCCTTGGCCTCCAGTGCCCAGTAATTTGATGGGTTTAATTTTCTTTTTTGGAATTTGTTTTCAATTCCTTAATTGGGGAAATATTTTCCGGGCTGAGCAGCTCGGAATAACAAACTGTGCATGCACGCAGCTGCGTATTGTGTTGGTGCAGCCCCGCTTGTTCCATGAGCATCACCTCTGTGCCGGCTCCCATGCGCATCCCAGTGCCACACTCCCTGCGAACAGGCGCCCACCACACTTCCATTAGCAGAACTGCTGTGGAATTAGGCGTTCTCTGCCTAATGAATCTAGCCAGCAGGTTCACATGATGCAGGCCCTTTAATTAAGTAGATAGGGAACGGCTGGAGCACTGTGCTGGTGGGAAGACTTGTGCTTGGCAAGTCAATGGAGGCCGATGTTCGGGCATGTGGGGCCTTGTACAGCGGGAGGTTAAGGTGAAGAAGTGCAGGTGGCCACAGGACCCTCTGCTCAAACATAGGTGGGAGCCCTTGTCCCACTCCTTTGAGGGCAAATCATTGGGGTGCAGGTACTGAAGCCAAAGCTGTCCTTGCAGGTGGCTTTGCAAGGAAGCTAGATTGTATTTGACATTTTTAATAGATTTTTGCCTATTTTTTCCCCTAATTTGATATCCCTTTTTTCCCCACTGCCCTTTGCCTGCACCTAGGGGCAGAGATATACCTCAGCCACACCAAAGTGAGCAGCATGGGGCTGCCTTCCCTCCCCGTGTCCCTTCTGGCTAGGGGTTGCCTTCTGCTTTTCATGGTGCTGGAGCTGGCTCCTGACCCCAGATCCACCCCAACACTTTATGGGATGGACACCAGCTCCTTGGGGGGCCTGCAGGCAGCACCAGGCTACTGGGGCTGGTTCCTAGGATGCTGGTCGCACCCCCCACTGCTGGTCCCTGAGGTGCTGGTTCCACACCCCAGACTGGTTCCACACCCCAGACTGTCACAGGGGTGCAGGATGCTGGTCCCCAAGATGCTGGTCCCCCCTGTCACGGGGGTGCAGGATGCTGGTCCCCGGGATGCTGGTCCCCAAGACGCTGGTCCCCCCGTTGCTGGTCCCCAAGATGCTGGTTCCACCCCCAGACTGGGGTGCAGGATGCTGGTCCCCCCATTGCTGGTCCCCGGGCTGCTGGTCCCCCCCCGTCGCTGGCGCGCGCGGCTCATGTTTATTATGGTTGCGTTGGCTTGCAGCCCGCGCTGGCGGGCGGCCAGCTTTGTGGGTACAGTATGTACAGTGAGCGCGGAGCCAAGCGCCGCAGCGTTCACCGGGGCTCTCGTTGTTATGATTTGTGCCGGTCCGGCAGCGGGGGGCGGGGAGGGCTCCCAAGCAGCCGCCGCGGATTCCAGCGCTGTTATTTATTAAAGCAGGAGACCTTTGCACCTCTCCCCTCGCCTCCCCCCTCCGCCGGCCCGGGATGAAGCGGGGCTGTGCACGAGGGCTTGTTTTCGGCACAGCAGCGCTCTGAGGGCGCCCATGGGTGGTGTGTTTAACTGGGAGATCACCCCATGGTGATGGCTTGTGCCCCCCTTCAGCAACCCTCTGTGCCAAAGGCAGCCAATGCTGTGTTTAGGAGAGGCTGGCAAGTGTTTACGGGAGAAACCTGATGGTAAAGGAGCATTTAAATTGGGGGCCAGCCCTTGGGGCTGTGGTGGCCCCGCAACACGGTGGGTGCTCGGTGGTGTTATCGCTGTGGCCTTGCAGGTGCGAGGTAAATACTCAGCCGAATGTTTACACTCCAGGAGGAAGCGTAAACAGAAAGCCTTTAATGCCGGTAAGGCCTTTCCCTGCGTTCTGCCTGGCGCCTGCAGCCCTGCGCTCCCAAACTGGTAAAGGCAATGTTGAGATGCCCCTCTCCCTGGAAAATGAAGTGAAGGTGGAGAACCCGGCTCTGTGGTGGTGTGGTTGAGACGTGCCTTAGATTTGACCCAGGGAGGCTGGTCCCGGTGCCACTACTCGCTTCTCCGAAGCAGATGCTTGGTGGGTGCACTTGCTGGCATCCAGGGGTGCCAGTCACCACCCAACCTGTGCTCAGCTGGGTTTACTCCCCAGGACAGGGAGGAAGGAAGGCAGGTTTCTGCCTTGCCCCCCCTTTCTTTGCCTCTCATCCATCAGAAGCATCTGCCATGGAGATGGCTGCCGTGGCATCCCTATGAACAGGGACGAGCACCAGCAGCGCACAGGGATGCAGGTGGGCAGCGCGCAGGCAGCACACCCACAGCCCCCTGCCCATACGGCCAAGGGCTTCTTTCTGCACCCAAATGTGCTCAGTTCATCCCATTCCCTCAGGAGGGGCTGCAGGAGAGCGCTGCGGTCGGGGGGGGGCAAGCTCACCCCATCGCCACCCCTCTCCCTCGTGGTGCCGGTGGGGCGATGGCAGCTCGGGCCCCTTGCCCCGGCCGGCGGTGGCTCCGGGGCAGGCGTCCCCCCCGCCGCGGCTGGCCGGCGTCCCGCGCTCGGTCCCGGGTGATGTCAGCGGCCTGCCGGCAGGTCTGGATGTTCTGCCAGCGTTCCCGCGTTTATGATCATCCGCAGATGTGCATCCAAGAACACACTGTACCCACAGCAGAAATTAATGCAGGCTTGACTGCCGGCCAAGCCGCGCACACGGGGGAGAGGAAGAAAGAAAACAAAAACTGTTTAATGCTGTTTATAAATTATACACTGGCTGATGAAAAATACATTTCTCTCCCCACCCCTCCCCTCCCTCCCTCCCCATCCTCTCTGCCTCGAGAGCCTGAGCTGAGACCAGAAGAATATGGTTTGCTTTTGAGCTCCTGTTTTGGCTGGGTTCCTGGACCCGGGCGCTGGCTCGGAGCCGGTGGATTGCTCCCCCCCGCAGCCCTTACCTGATGAAACACATCGATTTTTCACCGGCTGCCATCTCTCCCCGCTCCCCCCTCTCGGCTGCCCCTTGTTACCGATGGGTTTGGTGCGGGGAGCCCAAACCCCTCACGTCTCTGTGCTCCCCATACCAAACCCACCCCGGGGCATCTGTCTGCCTTGTTACCACTGAACGTGCATGACCATCGCTGCCATTTCTGCTGGGGGGGGGGGAAACTTCCCAAACTTCCCCCGAGGTCGCGATGCCGGAGCCCCCCCTCTCCTTGAGTACATGGTGGGGAGAGCCCCCATCCCTGCCCACCCCTGCGCATCCCCCCCCGCGCGCTCGCCAGCCATTTATGCGGCTTTTGTGGTGTGTTTTTTCCCTTTAATACCACCAATGTTTATCATTTGCCCAACAGGCTTGACAGATTTTGTTTCCTGTCGAGCGCGCGGCTGCGGAGCCCCCCCCGGTTGCCAAGGAGCCGCCTCCCCGCACCGTCACGGGCTGATTTCGTATTCCGCGCGGCGCCCCGCCGCATTTCTGTATGCAAGACAAAGTGTTTTGATGGAGGACGATTGCAGGAGTGTCTGGAGGCTGTTTGGAGTTTTATGGGCTGTGCAGTACGCGCCGTGCTCGCTCGCTCGCCGTGCGGGGCTGCCAGGGCTTTGGAGGGGGTTTGTCATCTTTTACCCACCGAGAGGAGGGAGCAGCGGAGGAGAGGGGGGGATGATGCAGGAACCGGCCCTTTATGGCTCCTCGGCTCAAAATCAGGATGCTTTTCTCTATCTACATGGAAATGCTTCCTGCTCCACCCATCGCCATGTGGCATGGGGTTGGTGAGGCCGGCTGGCAAAGGTTTGGTGGTGATGTTGCTGGTGGTCCCCTGTCATTCACCCCAGGCCCCCACCCCATCATTCCAGGTGCTTTTCCAAGCCTTGCTGATGCTTCAGATGGTGCTTGGAGCATCCTTCCCATTAGAGCTGCCCGTGGTCTGCGTGCACTCAAGTGATGCTCGTGGTGCTCGGCCAGGAGAGCCACCAAGACCCCCAGGTCCTTCCCTGAAGCTGGGGAGGAAGGCAGGGGGTGATGGCAAAGCGGTGGCACACCTGGGCTTATCCTATCTGCTGGCTTAGCTGGGCATCAGGCTCGGCTCTGGAGTCCCTCGGACCTCCTGAAGCCTGTGCCTTGCTCCTTTTCCCATATCCGATTATTGCCTTTTGATAGCACTCTGGGAGAAGGGGAGGTGAAGCTCTTTGCCTCCTAAATCTGAGCCTGCTCCACAGCTCCATCCTTTTCTGGCCCTTCCTGGGTTTCTCCGGTACGTTTTTCTGGTGCAGAGATTTTCACGGCTGTCTCTTGCACTCGGGTGAAACAGGGGAGAAGGGAAATGATGATAATAATAATAACAGCAATAACAAAAATCAGAAAGCAGCTTGATGTGGGCAAAAGAAGAAAACAAGAGAATGGGGTAGAGAACAGGCTAAATTTAAAATTGTAATTGGCTGACTTCCACAGGCTTGCGGGTGTTTTAATGACTCATAATAACTTCATTTAAAACCAGCTGAGCAGAAAATAGATTGGAGAGGAGCCTCAGGCCATTATGGATTTGTGTTTTTTTGAGGAGCGCTGTTTTGGGCAGGCAGGAAGGCGCTGGCGGAGGGCTCGGCTGCGCCATGCCCGGGTTGGGGGTCTGCCCGGCAGAGATTGCACACGCACCGGGCCCGCCGCTGCTGCTTCCCCCCTTTTCTTCCCTTTTGCTGATTAAAAATAGACGCCTTGAGGTATTATTTTAGCAACGCTGTGGTTTGGTGCTTTTTTTTCTTTGCACTTTTGATGTGGTAAATGGAACATAAATAAAATTGTTTTTGAAATTACTGAATTAATTAGGTAGTAAAGCGACGACAGTGCATAAATTTACTTGGCAATTTTTTTTTTAATCCATATTTCCCCCCCACCAGCACCTTCTCGCCAATTACAGCCTGTTAATAATATATGATCCCGAATTTTTGTCAATCCCCTGTGCTGGGGGAGGGAGGGAAATAGACGTTGCATAGTGCCGGTGTGCTGCAAGGGCGGTGGGGAAGGGCTGGGTCCTCCCCCACCACCCTCCTCACCTATTTCCTGTCTTCCTCCCATTTTACCCATCCTCCTCCTCCAGAGGATGCTCCTTGCAACTCGTTTTCCTTTTCCCTTGTTTTCTCCTGGGATGCAGTTTGTATTCTCAGGGCACCTCTCCCTACAGCCCCTTGGCTTCCAGCCCCATGGAACTTGATCTCGTGGCCAGGGATGGGGACATGGGCGGATTGAGTTGGGAAGGGGCAGGAGGCATTGGCTGTGCCTGGCCCCTCCACTGTGCTCCTTGGCAGGGAGAGGGCTGGGAAACCATGGCCATTGAGGGGCTGCAGCCCCCCAGCTAGGGGCTGACAGCAGCAAAGGCAGGCGGGTGAACCAGTGGTGTTTGTAGCCGGTTTTGGGATGTTTTACTACTTCCTACCATCCAATGTGCTAAAACTGGAGAGCCTGTTTCTGGTCCCCAATAAAGTAATTAAAGTGAATGGGTGTTGGGAGGAACTGTTGGGATGATAGCGGCTAAAACTGGAGGAGCTCTGATCTCAGATCCAGCTCAGCCTGGATCGAGGGGAGGGAGCTGCAGATGGTGCCCAGCTCAGCTCATGGAGATGCTCATTGCACCCCTTTGGGTGCTCATCCTGTTTCTGAACGCTGCCTTTAAGCCCCAGTGGTGCTGGGCTGCTCCTTTGCCTTTCTTTTGGGGTCTATTAGCTCAGGCCAGGGCTGCCCCTTGGAACCCCTGCGCCGGGGGCACCGTGGTCCCGGCAGCACCGACCTTGCCGAGGGAGCACGAGGGGCAGCGATGACTGTGCACATCGCGGCTCCGCGCAGCGCAGGCACCTTGATTAGGCACAAGCTATAAATTTTCTCACGTGGATATAAAGGTATATGGGGGGCTGGTGCCAACCGCGAGGCTCGCGCCGGAACACGGCCGATACTTGGCAGCACGCGGAGTCCCGTCCCGTCGGGAAGATCATCCCGAGATATCTGTGTAGTGTAGGCGATACGAGGCGCTCGCTAAAAATACCCTCCCTGAACGTGTGCTTACATTCGGAGGCCTAATGGCTTCGATGGGTGTCGTCTAAAGCGCGAGGGGGGGGCAGAAAGCCGTGACACGGGCTGTGGATGTGCTGCTTTCCAACATGTCCTGCTGCCTTTAATAACAAACATCGAGCCGCGGTGGTTTTTTTTCTGAGCCCTGTTATAATAAGCTCAGATGTTGGATGACATTTTTCCCGGTGACTCACATAGTAAAATTAACCTTGAACTATTTACATATTCAATCGCCGCCCTCCCTCCTCCTCCTCCTCCTCCTCCTCCTCCAGTGCTCCCCCCGCTCCCCAGCGTGTGTACATTACAGGAATCCTGGCTCCGTATCAGTTTTTGTT
>JANHGB010050798.1:0-35358 GCA_026283785.1 Coracopsis vasa | reverse complement strand
AGAAAACCCGTATGATCAAGGTGATGGCTCTAACAGGTACTGAGTAGAGGCAGTTCTTAGAAATATATCAATGGAATAATTAAATACTTGTAGATTGTCTGACCTGATCTGTAACATATATTTTAACTCTGATATCCCAGGAGGTTTCTACTCAAGTTTGAATTATATACTTGGAATGGCTGTAAATTCCCCTTAAGTGCAAAGACACTGAACTTAGGTAACGGTGAGGGAACCAACATGGAAGGTACAGACACAGTGAACAAACAGAGCAACAGACAAACCCCATTAAAGGGTTTCAAAACTAGTATTGTGTTGCAAATTCTAAAGACTTCAGCGCCAGCTAATTTTGTTTCCAGTTATGCTAATGTTTTAGTACATAAAAAAGCCTTTCATTCTCAAAATGGTACTGAAATATGACCCCATGTTTTCATATGGAAAACATGTCCGTTATGTTCTTAATTTGCTCCTACCCAGAATTACATTAAAAAATAATTTAAGAAATATGACAATTCATATTAAATTTAGTAACCAAGAAAGAATGTGAGAAGTGTCTCTCTATAGAGCAACAAAAGAAAACTAACTGCTGGTGACGAGGAGTACAAAGACTGTTGCTGTGAATTGGTACATCTTTCCAGTCTAAGATCTCTTATGCGTTTCATTAAACACAAGATTCAGGGCTGCAGACTACCACAGGGGAATTACAGCTGCAGTACTGATTTTTAAGACATTTTTATCTTAAGCTCTCGATGTCCAAAAAAAGTAATACTAATTAAAATAATTTCATGTATTGTAATACAGAATAAAACATGATTGTTTAGGTTTATCCAATTATAAAATGTTAGTATTCAGGGAGCAGTGGTCTTCCAATAGCTTTTTAGACTGTCACACTCCTGTAGTCACATTTTCGACAAGAATCATGACAGCTTAATGTGATTAAATGAATTGTTTCTGCATTTCACCTACATTCCCTTTTTGTATAAAGTTTAAATAAATGGTTTTATTTTCAAAGTAACAGCACTGTCTTTTTCTATACACACACAACCACTAAGATGAAGTCACCCAATGACTTTTTAATCTAAAACTCTCTATAAAGCTATCACATAGAGAAATAAGATTATTTTTTTTTTTAATGTAAGATGACCTAAAATTCAACTGATCAGAGTTTTGAATTTCTAGTCTGAGGAAACACAACATTGAAAGTTAAGGACCTATGCACGCAATATATTTCAGTAATTCTCACAGCTGCTAAGAAGTGAATGAGTACTAAAAGCTCACAATTAGTTCCAGCTGCTCACAAGTATATAAGCCACCCATAGCTCTGTTGACTATATCACATATATGTCTTACGTGTGTTTTACTGGTACTCATACAAATGTTACTGTTTAAAAACCCAAGTTAAACCTTCCAAAACCACTACAGATGCCTCTCCTATTCTTGAAATTTCAGGACTGATGAAGCCCAGGAGGAGGGGGTGGTACTATTCTAACTGGCTAGTCTTTTCTCTTGTACGGCTGGCTAAAAGCCGCTTTCACACAGCTTAGAAATACAGAGAAGTGAAAAAATGAATTGTGAGCACTCTCTTTAGAGGACAAATATGTCAATCACATGACCTTCCATTCAAAGGCTCAAGCTGCTCAAGGCATGTGTTGCTAGGCACAAGGCTTTCTTTGCTATTTACCAGGCTTTCTTTTCAGCTTTTAGAGACTGGCCAACGCTTATTTTCCAGAGACAGAAGCAAGAACCCGGTGCTGCCTGGCAGAGGCTGGCACAAAAGGGCCTTTGAGGAACCTTCTTCCCAAGGGAGCTACACCGCTGGGCCCACCTGACCAACTAACCACATTCCTTTATTCACAAATAGATCCGTAAACTGTGGCTATCATGTGGGCAAGCAACCCTTCCTGGTCCAAGAATGAAAGATGAGAGATTCTTGCTGCAGAAGGCTGCTATTAGGAGCATTTGCTGCCAAGGAGCAGCCATATATGTGTACTGTGAGCTGTCTACCAGGTAAGAACATCAGCTATTAGAGCATTCATTTGATGATAAACTGACAAAAGGCAGCTTGGACTCCAGGTAGTCCTTAACTCATGGACATTCATGCTGTCATGTAAGAGCTGAGGGAAGGCATGAAAGTTTCTTCTATCAGTTTGTATCATCATTTTATTTCTACATGACAAATTAGCATTAAAAAATATTTTTAAAGCCTTCTAAGGCAAAGTCTCGTACATTTAGCCAAAAGACTTTTGACATTTAGAAGTATTACAGAAAAATAAACATGTAACAGCTTTTCATTTTGTAATCAATCCCTTTAATCTCAGCATCTTTAGATACAAAAGATTAGTGGATTCTTAGTAAATCATTAAAAATCATGCAACATACTTCAGCTGCTTTTAACTACTCCAGAATAGTAAAAGTGATAATTTGACTTTAGTTTTTTCAAAGCAGTCACATAATTTTCAAGTGTAATCATCAAGATTAATTCAAACATAAGTAAGCCTTATTTTAATTATACATTATAGTTCTTGGGGAAAAAACAGGAACTTGGAGCTGGAGTAAGAACCATTTGTTGCGTTAAAGCAAATAAAAACAGCTTCTTGTTTCAAGATTTTCACCTCTTTAGGAATTTATTACATACTTATAGGACAGTATTTAGAATCCAGGTTTTGATAAATAAAACCAACCTATTCTGCATAGTGTAGCAAGAAGCTTCTTCCAATATTCAACTTCGTATATGGAATTTTATACCGCTGCATGTTTTAAGGGCATATTATAAGCCCATAACACTGAAATTAGGAAACATCAACAGTAACAATAATTTAGTTTTGAATTACTACAAGCACTGTAAAAAAACCAAGATCCCTTACATTCTGAAAAAAGGTTACTCAATTGAAATGAAAACACCCTTGCAATTGCAAATTATTTACCAATTTGCACAAGAAATACATGTATTTCAGCAATATATATGGAAAGCATAGTTAAACTTTCCTAAAACTGTTGTTTAATTAGAAGAACCCCAAAACAACAAAAAACCCCCCAACATAAATAAAACAAAACAAGTTTCCATTAAAAAAAAAAAAAAAAAAAAGTTATCTGGAGTAGAGAGCGCATGACTTACTCTCCTGCCCCTGCCAATGCCTTCAATAAACAGAATGTATCATTTTCATATGTGGGCCATGTTTCAGAACTCTATCTCCCACAAACAATTATAGGTAATGACAGTTCACATACAGAAAAGAGACTGTAGTATAACAAATGTAATGTATTCTTCTATCCAGAAGAGATTGGGACCATGAGGTATCTGAGTAAAAATCAGAGACTCGCCAACAGAAAGGACCAGTTAACCTACGGAAAATAGCCAAAGAAATTACTGACAACAATTTTTTCACCTCTTCTTTCCTAAAATACTAAGTTACTAGAATCAACTAATCAGCATTTGTTTTCTATATAATAATTAAATGAAACTACATGATTAAAGTAATTAGGTTCTTTAAGTCTAATTTTCTGTCCTAGAATGAGAAAAATATGTATCAGGCTTATCTTAAATAATTAATTTCACCATCCTTTCCTGCTGCTCTGCACACTAATTTAAAGAACTGCTTCCTCAGCAGAAACACAGACACTACACTTAAGTAACCATTTAGCAGGACTCACAGCATAAATCTGATCAAATTTTACTGCAAGTTAAAGGCTACACTGGGACAGAAATAATCAAGACTTCTGTGCTTCTATTTGTTGCTATCTTTGCATGTTTCATAGTGCTGCATCTGAACAGCTTGCTATAGACTCTGGATCAGATCTTACACCAAAACTTTCATTTAACAGTTTTTCATTTTCTAAGCAGCTGAGCACTTGAACTGTAGCTGAAACAAAGTGCAACCACCAAGCCACCCTGTTACGTCATGCTCAGGAAATCATTCTTGAGATGCAATTTCCAACAATTTTCAGAATGATCTTTGAGTCCTTGTTACACAAGTAAAACTTCCATTTCTAGATTTCATTCTTAATTGTTTTTCACATATATCTGTAAAAATATGTTTAAATACTGTTCAGACACTCTGGTTCCCTAAACACTTATTGTTCTAATCCAATCATTACGAGAAACCAACTCTTTCCATTTAGATCTTTGAAATATGTACAATTGCACTGTATTTCAGAGACTGCAGAATTATATTTTCATATTCTAGTAGACAAGGTGCACACCTGTAAGTAAGAGCAGCTTACAATACGTTTTCTACAAGATAAATCACCTTAGTCTCTCTTAATCTCCTGAACTCCAGAACCTCATGAATATTTAAAACTAATACCTAAATTCACATATTCACTAACTTTATGGATTATATGCTTATACAAAGTATTTTGCATTAAACCCCTACTTTAATGGCTGTAAAAATTTTATATATATATATATCTAAACCGCAAAATGAATCCAACTCAAAACAGAAAAAAGTATAATTAAAGCTTTCAGTTACAAGATGTGGCAGAAAAACTAAGACACAAATCCAAAAAGTAATGTAAATTTTTGCATCCTGTCTGAGAATAACTGAAGAATATTAATTTACTCATCATCCATGGGAAGATGGGAAGAGATAAATAAAGTCCTTTTCCTTCAGTCACGGGAAATACAGACAATAAAGGTCCAAAAGGCCTGAAAAGCTATGGTATTTCTGAAGCAACTCAAATGGAAAAATGAATGGAATTTTGTTTCAACAATGTGTAAAAATAAGCTGCTGTGTATCTGCACATGATCGCGTTCAGAAAGCTGAGACCTTAAAAACCAGAGAATGGAATGGGAATCAATCAGATGGAAAATTTATAGAGAATAATTTCAGAGGAAACATGTTCAGACAAGTTTACCTAGAAAATAGAACAGCCGATGCTAGAACATAAAAAATTAAAATGCCATCTTAAGGCTTTTTCTCAGGTACAAATTAGTTCTGGACGATTAGGCTGAGGTTTTACACTGCTGTCAAAGGAGTCAAAAATTATTTCTGAAGACGTAAAAAGCCTCTCAGCTGGCATTCCTGTGATACTTAAAGCCAATTTAACTCGTGGTGCTCACAATCCTACTCTTCCCTCACTGTTGTTTTCCTGTATCCATTGCTGTATCCATGACTGAGCCATCTGACAATTATTTTTTTTAAATCTAAATAGTTTTCTGTCAGATTACAAAAGTGAAAAAGCTCACTGCAGGCTCAAATGTGTGTCAGTGTAAAGGAGGAGATTTGAAGGGAGTTGAGATCTTTCCTGTACAGAGCAAAGTTGACTCAGCCGCATGTAGAATTAAGAGCCTTAGTCTTGCTAATACTGGAGCCCAGCAGTCTAATTTCCAAACTAGAAGCATGGATTTTTCTTTTCTAACTGGAATCTACCACCTGACAAGCAACCAAACTTTTTCATATTAAAATATTTGATTTCTTTTTTCTCATTCCTGTTTATTCTACAATTGTTTGTTGTTGGTCTTCTTTTTGTTTGCCTTTTTTTTTTTTTTTATTTTACTCAGTTTCTGCCCATTGCTCTTTACTACAATCATTCTCCTTTCTGATTTTCTTCTCTCCTGATGCTGACCTTCAGTGGAGGAATACCTTTATAGCTCCCTTGACCAACTGTACTAATCACAATCCTCTACTGCTTACCTTAAACCATGTGAAGTAAACTTTCTAAATTTGTAGATTTACTCATCAGAAGCAAAGGCTACAATCTCAACCATTTACTTACTACTATAAATATCTATATGCGTTCGTGTTTTGCAGAGACCTTTGAGCTTCTTTGGTATTTGCACTCCGTGTTCTAAAAACACTGGGGGAAAAAAAAATTTCTTCTAAACCATCATCATCCTAAACTGGCAATTTTTACACCTTAGACCACCAACTTTAAATCCACGCTAGTTAACAGTATATCCAGTACTCAGAAAGCTCCACCTCAACAAACTGAAAATAATGTATGATTTGATAGTGAGTACCCTACAAAAATAGATCTCCTTATTAATACTTTTTCCTTTTCCTGTACTATATTCTTCTATAGAACTATCCTAAGTGAGAACTGTTGATTTTCTTCAGCCAAGAACTGTATGACTTAGGATGATGAAATTTTTTTTTCATGCCTTTGCATGCAATGTTAATTTTAGCCTAACAGTATATAAGAACTATTCTGATCTGGAGTTCAGATACCAGCAATATGCATGTATAGCTTCTGCTTCCAAAAGCTTACATGTTAGTGACCAAGTGAAAAGAATTACTGAAAGAAACAAACTGTTGGAATCTAAAGTTCAGAGGCCAGTGCAACAAAGCCCCAGCAGAAGCAAAATTAAATGGAGAATGGATAAAAATAGTTTAAGACAGTTTATCAGAAAAGGGGGAGTGCCTTGAGAAGAAACAGCTGCTACCCTTATTGATCTGGCAGAATGCACATTTCTTTGATTCTCTGGATTCCTGGAACAGCAGGAGCCAAGAACCCTAGAAATATAACAAATTAAACATAGAGAACAAGTACTTTGCATATCTTCCCACTTCTCTACTACGGTATTCCCATTTTTTCTGTGTGCATGCCTCTGATACTTCCTCTGCATCCTCTGGTGCTTGTGAGACATCAATCAACAAGGCAATTTACCTCTCAAAAATCACCAGAAAATTTTGTGGGTTATTTTTTTACCTTTTAGGAAATAAAATCAGCTCATGAAAAGGCCTGACAAGTGCTACCACAAAATAAGTAGCCTGCATTTGGGCTCAGTGAAGCAGAGAAGCAGAAAGGGGACTTTTGCTTCTAACTGTTAAACAGGCTCATCACATCTCATGAAAACATACCATAGCTGGAACCAGATTCAGATCACAGCAGGTACAACTCTGTTTTACTTAAGACAACATAGCAGATAACTTGACTCCTTGTCATACTTCTAGCTGATAAAACCATAAGATTTCTCTGCACTGCTCATGGGGTAAAAGACCGAATATCCTTCAAAGAAAATATCCATCTTCTATTAGATAACTCGTCTGATGCAAGTCTTCATTCACTCTGGAAAAGCATGTTTGTAATGTGACTGATCAATAATTTTCAGGTTATGAAAACCTTTCATAAAAAAAATTTAGTGAAAGGCAGCAATTTCACTTTTCCCCCACGTATTGCAAAACTTTAGATCATACTATGTAGCTCAGATTCAGTTATCAGTAATTATCAAATATCTCTATCCCTACATCTGACCTGGCAGAAAAAGCAGCTAAGCTGCCTGCACTCCCACTGTCACTTATTTCCATCTCAGCTGTGTAAATCGAATACAGGGGAGGAGAGGAAAAGGCCACAAGACTTGAACTAAGATAGGTCCCAATTAAGCTCCCAAACCTATGGAATTGAAACTCTAAAATGCAGGTGGAAAAAAAAAATCCTGAAGCCCAAAATTTGAAAACTATCATACAATAAGCCCATATTTTTTTACTGTCCAGTTTCTGAAAATAGCACTGATTTGCAGAACTGGTGTAAGCTACTGGTACTATGGAACTAAGTGATGCACTCAGTTTAATCCAGTATCCCAAAGAGTCCTCTCCAGCACTGCCTTTTCTATACTTTGTTTTTTTTCTGGTGCGTTTTTTGTTTGTTTTTAAATGCTGTTAATGTCCTCTCATCATTTAGCATCCCTCTTGTGATACAGACTGTAGAAGTATTCATAGTTTCAGTTTTGAAAACCACTTCAGAAACCCTCAACACCTTTACATTTTGCTGTCACATTCTACTAACTCATCTGAGAAAGTATGGGGGTGGGGATCAAGTCTGATAAAATCAATTTGCTGGCAATTTTAAGTACACACACTGTAGAGCACAAATAATTAATATGAGGAACCAGTACTTCTTGAAGTAACTTCAAATGAACAGCTAAAATTCCAAGTATCAGTAATAGTAAATGCTGCTCTTCATCTAATTTCTTTGGAGATAGTTCTAAAGTTTCACAGAAACAGTACCCTGAGGCAACCAAACAGAGTTTCAGCTGCATCATTAGTAACAGTTCAGGAATTTGTTAGAACTTAACAGCTGTTCAACCACTGAATCACCAACACAAATTTACTATTTTCCTTTGCTAATTTACAGGATTCCTGCTAGTGATGTAAGACTGTATCAAGGATTTCTAAGCATATTTTTACTGCTTTAAACAAAAGTCTAAATTACTGCCATTACAGCAGTACTGCTTTCTTTTTAATTAGTTCCTCCACCATATCCTAATAGTTATGATGAGTAAAAATTTGAGATACATACTAAAAAGGATCACAAGGAAACATTTAAGCCTTAAGCTATATATGCAATATAAATTATTTTGGGGGAAAATATTGCATACTATTCCAAGTATGCCATGTCCTTGAATATGTATTTTTTTAAATCTAGTATCAAAGTATTCAAGCACGTATAAGCTTCTATATTTCTTTCTGTAAATTATCAAATCTCAGTGACTAGAAAAATGTTAATGCGTCCTTCCAAATAAGCAGTGCAAAACAGTGGTCATCAAATCTTACTACTACAGCTGACGTCTTGAGCACAACTGAAGGTTAAACAAGCATAAGTGATGTTCATCACTTGAGACATTTGTGAAAGCACCAAGTCCGTCTTCTCACATTTCAATAGCATTGGTGCTGACAAAGAAGTCAACAGGTCAAAGCCCAACTCCCTTCTGACAGAAGGCAGGCTTGAGCTGGGAAAACATTTACATGTGACCTGAAAAAAACAGTTCGAAGGGCCATAGCACTTTATGTGTTTTCAAAAGAAACCTTCAATGCCCTCCTCCCCTTTCAGAAGCAGATTTGACAAGTGTTGTAATAAATACTACATGCACAGAGGAAAGCTGAAATCAATAGCGGGGTAATGTTTATTGAAACAATAGAGAACCATTTTTAATAGCATTACTTCAAAATAGATCTAATCTAGCAAAGGAAATTCAATTTATGTTTAGAGCAATCAGATTTTGTTTTTTACTCCAGGGATTTGTTGCAAACTCTGTCTCTCCAAATGTGCTTACTGTACTGTATTTAGCAGAAACAGTTTAGCCTTAGTAAGCTGATAGTCTGCACGGGAGCATGGATCAACTTATTCTCATTAAGAATGTAAGCAGCTTTCTAACAGCCTTCTTTGCTGTTCAGCCTATGCCAGAGAAAGCAGGGATCTCTCCTCTAAAGCCCATAATTTATGAGTTTATTCAAACCCAGCAAATTGCTTTAAGTAAACGCCTCTTATATTTGAAAATTCCCATGGCAACTCATTTAGTTTGGCAGGAAGGCAGACCCAAATTCAATCCTTTTATCCTCCAGCTAAACCATTACAATGGTAATTCTGCTCTGACAATCTGAAGAGACTGCTAATTACTGTACTTGGGTCCCTAGACAGATTTCCCATTCAGATTAAAATGGCTGTGCAGGGCAGAGAACAGCAGCAACACCTTTGTGTACAGGAAGGGATGCACTCTCACATGATGGCTTTTTACAAGAGAGGCTCCCTAACTGCAAAGACAAAAAACCTTCTATGGGCTAAGTTGTGCAGAACAAACATTACAGAAGTTAAAAAACAAGGAGCATGACAGCAAAGTAGACAACTGAACCATTAACTTCAGCGTTTTGACTACTGGAGTTATTTAGTCACCTCACAAATTAAATTAATTCATCTTCTGCTATTATTATATACTGCATGTATTAGTCTAAACTACAGACCAAGGAACTATATAAAACACTACTGAATCTTGTGCCATCATACTGAAGCTGTAAGCACCTGTCACCAGAACATCTCAATTTTTAAAAAGGCAACCAGGTCCTTTTACAGCATTATTTGTTTTGAGAAGGGGGAGAGAGGGAGGGTTTGCGACAACACTTCCCCCCCCTCCCCCCATCATTTTTAATCAAGAAATGTGAAAGAAACTAATGACTGCTCCCTTGCTCTTCTGCCCCAGTTGTTCCCCCTTTCCATTGAAATGTAAACAGCAGCCGAATGTTGAACAGAATAAATATTTGCTGTCTCTGGGCCAACATTTATTGTAATGGAAAAGCCTAAACCCTAGCTTAATTTTGTCTTTTAAAGGAATTAAGATGGTGGTGTCAGGGTCCTCCTATAAAATTTATTTTCTCAGTACTCTGAAGAAGCAGAAGGTAACTTTTGCTTTTGTAAAAGTGGGAAAAGGGAAGCATGAGTATTAAAAATGTGTACAGCAGCTGAAAATCAGACAAGAAAACATTCTAACTGAAATTAATTAAACAGGACCAACATCCTCCCTAGACTAGCAACTTCCAAGTCATTTGAAGAAATGCTTTTTGAAAAATCTTAAGATATATTAGCATCTTTTACAAGTGATCATAAAAACAAGCACTAAGTCTTCTGATAAAATTTGAGTATGCTTTCCTATATGTACTACACTTTCTTCCCTCCTGAATGTGACAGAACTAGCTACCCCTACCACAGTGGTTTAGCACAGACACCAAAAACAGGAGTTACCAATAGCAGCAGAGAGCAAATGCACTAAAGCGTTATCAACTTATGAACTCTTATTTTTTCCAGTGGAGGCAATGATCTCTTTACCAAGAGTTCTTGGCATATAAAATGAGGTTTGTATGCTTTTGTTTATTTTTAAATCTTCCATAGTTCCATTATAAATAACCTACAACTTCCCAGTGTTACGGGATTATCTCTTGAAAACTTGTTCTAAGAATTATCCTAGTTAGCTCCTGATGCACTGTATTAAGTAATCTGTGTTAGTTTTGATCAGCCCGCATTTCAGGTTCCACTGAGTATCGTTAAAGAGTCAGCATAAGGAACAGTATTTGTCTAAGTACTGCTAGACCATTTTGGCACTGAACTTGAGGACTTCTGCAACACTTGACTTTGAGAACACCATCCATGTCAGCGAGCTGCACTTCAGAATGCGTGTGGTTGGTTTGCACAGTTCATCATTGAGAAAAGTCACAGCTGTGTGGTTAACCAAACATGCATTTTAAAGAATCCTAAACTAACTGGTATGGCCATAGCTGCAAAATTGTATCATAACCCTTTTAACTGGAAGGTGAGCACCAGCTTCAAACCAGGCTTTCTCTAAATAACAATTTGTTAATTTTTTTTAGAAAAGCCTCTCTTCTTTTGTATAAGAATCAGGCTGAGACACATTAGAAGGTACGGGGTACTGTACATTGACAGCTCTGGCTTCAACAGGTCCTTTCTTCCAAGTAAGTGTAAAGCTGGGAATGCTTTGGATACAAACCTGACTTCCCTCTTTCTCAATCCTAGATTTAATACATGACCCATTGGGAATGACTTTACTACCTTTCACCTGCATAACCTTAAGATTAAATAAATTCTACTATTTATGTAAGTTTATAAAGATTCTACTTTCACTCATTTATAACCCAGAGAAGAAACCCATTTATTGATAAGCCTTAGTTAAACCTTCATAAACCTACATATGAAACTGACTTCTTCACTTTCACAAAAAAAAGGTTGAGGCTATTGTCATGAATGTATGCTAAAACTTTTCTACAAGATTCAGAGATACATGAATACCAATGCTCTTCCCACTTTATCTGAAAACGCTCATGTCTACAAATCAAGGTGTTTTGTTTTTTGTTTTGTTTTAAACTCCATCACTTTATCAGCTTAGAGAAACAAAACATGGATGCCACAGATATCAAGGATGCTTATAAATCACCCCATCATTTACTTAAAACATATGTGCCTTTCATACAATATAGCATGCCCAGCACAACATGTTACCAGCATATTACATGGGTTGGTCCATTCAGAAACGGAGCTGAACAGTTTGGTGACCTCTCAGTTGAAGGTTTTTAACTCTTTTCCTGAATTATAAAGACCTACTAGAGTCAAGTAATTTATTTCAATGTTGTAATTTTGGCCATTTTCCTGCATTTACACTTGACTTTCTCATTTGCTTCACTTACATACTTATTAAGCTATTCATTTAATTGACATTTCTAAAATGGAAGTCAGTCAGTCAGTAAGGAAAAAGAACCAACTGTTGAATGTCACCTTTGTTCAGTATATCTTCTCCACTGTTGACCGTGACCTGAATAGCTTTTGTTTCATCATAGTTAATACACTTAAATAATTTAAAAATAATCTGTTTACATGAACAATATTTTACATGGTCAGAATTTAAGTACTATTTTAACTTCATATGGCTACCACTGGGACGACCGATCTGTCATACATACTACCAGCATTTGCTCTTAAGTTTGACTGTCTCTCACATCATTCTTCATTAGAAATAGGGTTTCAGACTTACAATATGCATAGGAAACCCTAATTACATTTTGTTTACACAATGCTGTCTATTCTTGTATTCATCATCACATTTCATTCAGACATTTCAATTTGGGAAAAAAAAAGTATTCTCAGCTTCCACTCAGAGCCCTCCATTTACTGCCATAAGCAAAAAACCATACTTTTACAATTCAAAGTGTTTTGACATTTTCATATCAGAAAACACAGTTGCCGCGAAATGAAGTATTTTCAAACTACAACTACCATATTAGCCTTTAAATCCTCAGGATGCATGTATACATTTATTGTCTTTTTTAAAAGGTAAGCACTGCAATTTTGGAACACTGAGCTGAAGCGACACTGAAGAAATATTCAATTTAGCTGTAAATATGTAGTTCAATAAGTATTCATCACAGGAAAGATAACCGTAATATGCCTAGCATATCTAGGACTGTATGGCAATCAAGACAAAAAAAGGGAATACATCTCCAAAAGGCTCAAGAATGTGAGAGAAAATGGACTTAGTCGCATACTCAATCAAGGAATCACATCCATAGCACCCAAGGCTTCAACCACTAGGTCTTAACAGTCCCTTTGTGGTGGGGAGCTCCACTGAACAGACAGGTGCCCTGTGTTGACTCCAGACACTCACACACACACACTTCCCCCTCTGGCCTGACTCTATGTTTCCCTGAGCAGAGACTCAGGCAGAATTCAGTAAGTTCATTTATTTGGTAGAGTGGTGAGGTACAGCTCAAGCTGTGTGCTTCTGGAAAGGGACCCTGAAAAAATAAATTCCTGGGCAGTTACATCCTTACAGTCTGAACTTCCTGCCCTTCACATGACACTTTGGTATGATAGTAGTATTGGGGCCTGGGGTCAGCTTGTTCCCCACTGGGTCTCTTCACTGTCTCTAGGCAAGCCATTTCTCGTCTTATCTCTAAGGTTGCAGCTTCTGCTGATAGGGGCAGTGCCCTTCCTTATCTTCTGGTGCTAACTGGCTCTGGGGCCTCCTTTTACTTAAGTAGGTAAAAAGCTCAGTGTACCTACATGAAATTTCACAGCTTTCGGCCTGTAGCTTCAGTGCAGCTAGCCACTAATGGTAAGCAAGTTACACTAAGCAACTGATTTCCTTTATCTCTTTAAAAACAAAACGTAGAAGTACCAAATCAAAGCTGTGTGGAAAAAAAAATGGTGCAGAGTCACTAAATATTTCACTGATGAGGTGAAATTAATTAGACTCGATACTTTGTGAGTCACTTTTAGAAACAGACCACAAGTCTAAAAGCTGTTTCAGATACATACCCAGCACAAAATGACAGCAAGGCAGGAAACAGCAGCTGTGTGTGTAACAAAGTTGCACGTATATAATAAACTGTTGTAGGAGAAGTTACAATGTTGGTGAGGACAGTGATTTGAAAGGGAAAAAATCTCTGGAAAGCAGCTGGAAAAAGACCTTTCATATAAAATACAGGACTAGGAACAACTATCCTTTTTACCCATAAAACTGAAGTACAAAGACGAACTTTTGACCTTTTCTATGAACTATTTAGTTTTGGTCATATGGCCATTTCTTTTAGAACAAGAATACCTATAGCAACCATCATAACTTCTCTTCCTTTCTCCAGATGAAAACATACCAGAACTAGTAAAGAACTAGATGTGCAAAAATTAAACACATTCTTAAAAGTTACACAAAAACCAAGCAAACTCAATTTTTAAAATGTTAAGCATTTCGTTTCAAAACATATTGTCTGTTTTTTCATCTAAAATGTCTTAACAGCTAACGTCTCATTTTCTCAAAGTATGATTTCAAATTCCACATTATCTTAATTCGTAACATTTGAGAAAGTTAAACTTTCATTTCTAAAAAATACTGAGACATTCTAAACTTTCCGCTTTTTTTTAAGAACAGATTAAGTTCTAACATCCTATATGTGGTGGCAAACAAGAAACCTAAAGATAATTTTATCACAAAGCATTTCTAATGAAATACAGCCATATTGTTAAAAACATCTTTTAACTGTAGGCTGACTCATCTAAGAAAGCAGTCAGACCCATCTGGCCCAATTAGTGAAGCAGAGCCTGTAACTTCTATTAACAGAAAAGCAAGAAAACTAACTGATATATTGTTTCACCTGACTTCTACATGCAATTCAGTGGCTTGTAAGGATCCTAGTAAAGTCAGGATCAATACCACAGAACAGGTACACTCTAAACTAATGCACTGTAATCTGAGATGCAAAGAGCATCTGAATGCATTAAGTATGATTGCCCAAATTATATATGTTGGTTTGGTTTTTTTAAGTGCCTGCTGGTGTTCTAGAAACCTGTCACGTATCTTCATATGCCTGCAAAATATTCAATGCATACCTATACTTTAGCATCAAATACTGCACATATTCCCCTACATACAGTGTAACTTCTACAACCAGAACAGAAGACCAGCTCCACTAAAGAGCAGCAACAGTGCAGAAGCCCATACAAGAAAGCAGGTCTGTTAAGTATTTTATATGAAATTTCTTTTCAGCACATAAGGCATTGAAGTTTACAAGTATATTACATGTGAGACATCAACTATGCATATTCAATATATAGTATGTTGACAAGTACTGCATACAAATTCTTCCATAGATGAATGAGTGCCACTTTCACCCCCCCTAAGGACAACTCAACACCAAATTTCAACTATAGAAATACTGTCTGTCTTCATTTAAACCAAGTAAGAATTAGTGTCTGATATTAATATTTTAATAAAGAGATGATTTCATTTTGATTTTGGGGTTTCTGATAATTTTCTAGGTTGAAGACCATCCTATACTCTTATATTTGGCAGCTTATGAACAGAGAGCTCTCTTTGCTTTATTGTGAAGTTAAACCACAGATTACCACATCACCACCCTTAGGTTGTTTCATCATTTTTAAGTATTTGTACAGTTAATCAACCCACCTGGTCAGTGTCCAAAATCACTACATGGTTTCATACTTTGTACTAAATTTTGATCTTTTTTCTTCAGTTACCCCATGAGCCACCAAACAACAACAGGAAGTATGGGTTTGCTTGTTTTGCTTTAGTTTTGATGATGAAAGTAATTATCCGTTTACTAAAAATGTTCAAGACACCTTTAATTATCATCTGTGCCCCCACTTTTAACCTTCTGGAAGCTCTTACTTCAACAGTCTAAGACTTACATGGGTAACTGCCAGAAAGGTGTAACTGCAAAAAGAGATTAGTGTCTAGAAATATAATTAAGCATTATACTTAAGGAAGATCTTCAAAGGTGATACTCAACAGTTTTCTTTGCCCTGTTTAGTTTGAACCTATTTACACTTGCATACCTGGAAGGTTTCTTTCCAGTATCTACTTACAATGACTAATTTTTGGAGGGTAGAAATATCTACTATAATGAAAATAGCTTTGAAAAAATATCCTGATTCACAGGAGATTACACTGGTCTAAATCCACTGCATTATAAAACACACATTGAATTAAGTGCAAACACGCACCATACCATGACAGCAGCAATCAGAGAAATGCCACTTACTCAAATTTACTACCACAAACATCTTTTCATATGTTTTACAGTGCAGTGCATTTCATCTCAAACTCCTGCCAAAGAAAATTCTTATAGATTAAAAAGGATTTTTAATCAAGAGTTTTGTTACAGAGATATAATTAGCAGTACTGATATTGTAATATACATTAACTATCTTTCCACGGGTTAAAGACTCAGAATACAAAATCTGAGAAGATTTCATGGTAAAGAAATGGTTAAGCAGTCATTTCGAGGGAAAATGGCCTACTGGGAAGAAGTGAAAACATATCCAAATTTCAAATGTGACTTAAACTTGGTTCTTAACTCCTTCCCAAAGCAATGAACCTATAAATGCTAGAGTGCAGGTAAGAATACTTTCACAGATTAAAAATGTAGTTGCTAAAGCTATGAGTCTTTTCAAGATCCATGGATAATATTTGTCACTATGTGGCTGTACACAAAGCAGCAGAGATGCTGACGGCTCAAACAGAAGACACTCTTGAAACCAGGAATCTGAAATCATAGTGAGAACAAAGATTGTTCTGTTCTGTTCTGGAGAGTGGCAAGGCAGTATAACAGGCTGTCAGTCTTACTAGGAAGAGTAAGGGGTATCTCAGGAGTAAGGGGTATCTCAGGAGTAAGAAAATCCAACTGGTTTACCTAAGGAAAGACAAGATGACCAGCAAACAACGTAGGAGAGGCTTTTGTGCAAATCAGTACATAAAACTGTTGAGGGTGCATACAAGCAACCAAAGGTACTCTTCGTATATGTCGTAGTGGTGAGTGTGAGGTCTGGATGTTAACAAAAGAGGCCTAAGTGACAGACTGCTTCACATACCATTTCATGCATTCTTTTCCCAGAACATCTTGTGGAGGAGGCTATAGGACTCAGCAAGGATTAAGAAATACCAGTTGCTACACTTTTCTGAAAGCAATGTATTTGGAAGAAGGCAGTGGAACACAGTGTACCAAAGATTCTGGAAGGCGTTTTAGACTCTGCTGAAGACCTAGGAGACTCCTTCCAAAATTCCAGCTGTGAATAGATTTGTGTACCGAAGAACTACGCTTGAACAAGGTGCTCATTACTGAAACAAAAGGCAATTTCCCTTGCATCATATCCTTCAGGATTATGAGTGCTCTCCAAGCAAGATGATATTCTGGCTTTAAGACATTCTTCTTCTCCCTTCTACAACTGTGCAGAACTAAAATCTACAAGAAAGGACAGGAAAACCAGGCTCTGTTTAGCATCCCTAAGATGCCACACTTCAGGTATCAAGAGGAAAAGAGGGCCCTGCACTATAACACCAAGTACTTCTTGTAGGAAAAAGAACTGAGAGGCAAATCATGACCAGATCTTTTAATTCTTCTAGGTCAAACACTGATGCAAGTGTAGGAATAGTTACCTGTATCAATCTCTCTTTTCCAAGAAACAAAATGGAAAAAACTTTTTAAGTTCAACCATGCTTTCTAGATGGTACCATTGTTTGTCCTTCTTAACTGTGGATTATGTGCCACACATTCATGTTCTTTTGAGGAACTTTCATCACCAGAAGCAAAAAAATGCTCCTGACAAAGTTAAGGAAGGGCAGTCATATGCCTGACGTCAAAGCCAGGAAAAGAACTAGTCTAATTTGTTAGACTTCTAAAGTATGAAGACATGTATAGAGGAGTACTGAAAGGGTAATTAGGAACAAAAAAAGAGTCTCCTCTACTGAAAGCCAGTAAGCCATTATTTCTATGTTTTTCAGTGCATAATTTAACTTCTCTGGATTAATAATACATGCTAATAATATTAATGCTTTAGAGGAATATAGACATGTTTAGTGTTTAATTTCTGCAATTGCAACTCTCAAAATAAGACTTTTTTCTGAAATTACTTAAAAAAAAAATAAATTCTTAAGTAAGTGGACGATGTCCTAAAGGTCTTTTAAAGACAAAATTTTATTTTTCTACCTTTTACACGAGCTTCCCTTGAAGCACAAGCTGTTTAGAGAAGTCACAAAGGAGCAACATTTACTGCTTTCATACCAGTTATGTTTCCCCGCTACTACACTTTTAAACAGGATTCTATTTTGGCATTTTGATGAAAGAAATTATTAAAGTAAAAATCAAAGCTTATAAAGAAACCAATCTGATACCAGAACACCAAAAGGGTAAGGTTTCCCATGTGCCACTAGAGCCACCTCCACCAGTTTACTGAAACTATTAAGAAAAGCCATGTATTAGACCACAGGTGCTTTTTATTAAATGACATTTAATCACACATCTAGTACCTTGGTTCACCTCAATCTTAAAATTGGGTTCCAATCCAAGGATGTGTATGATTCACATTTGAAGGAAACTGATTGAACAGATTAAAATGTAGGAAAAATAAATAAAACCAGCACCTAGAGAACATCTCAACTACATCATCACAAAAGTTGTCTTCACAAAGACTTCTAAAGTTTCCAAATCAACTTGAGACTTCTAATAAAAATCAATTCCTAGATGGCAGAGCTTTTAAAATACGTGCTAAAATACATAAGGAAGAAAAAACACCGCCATCATCAAAACAAAACAAAAAAAAAAAAACCAACACCCTGAAACCAAAAAAAAATCCCATCACAAACCAAAACCCACAAAAACAACCACCAAAACATATCATTTCCTACAACACACAAAACCCTTCCCAAAACCTAGCCTTAAATGCCTCACATTAATAATTGGTGTTCCAAGCAATCCAACTTTCCAGTAATCTCTCATCTAATCTTTCATTTTCCAGGACAGTTTACCACTCAACAGTTTAATCAAAAGTGTGTTACAAATGGCCCAGTCTACAATTACGTAAGCTATTTAAAATAGTTCACTCCCATCTCCTATATCATGTCCATCTATGTTTCTCCTGACAACAGGGTGCAGACTTTCCCATATTAAAGCCCTACCTATAAACCACTTAGGAAAGGAAATCTTATTAGCCCTCTGCTGAAAGCTCAAGCATTTCTTTACTGGTTTAAAAAAGAAACATTTGAGTTTTCTATTGAATAGTAGCTGAAAAATGCTGGGCACTTTTCCAAAGGTTAGAATTTTCTGTGTTCTGACGTCAAAGCAGCATAATGTAGAGCAACTTGATGACTATAGATCATCAGTCAGCATTAAACCACAGATGCCTCTATGACAAGCTTTATTTTTGTATAATTAGGAATCTAGATCTCAAATCTAACACTGGCAGTAAAGAATGCTTTAAATAGCTGGAAAAGGGAAACGTTTACTGTACTTTACTATTACTTCACACAAAAATCTTTGCAGTTGATAAGATCCCTCCAGAAGCCACTGCCAATATAAGTTATACATAAAATGATCTGAGCTCCTCAACATAGTCTTGTTAATATTTAGTATAAAAGTGCAGGACAACTAATTTCTACTCCTTATACTATCTCTCCCCGGGAATCACAACTCTACAATTATCATTTCTTCCACTTAGGTATAAGGCTGTGATTTCAAAAAAGAAAACCAACCAAGCCAAAAAACAACTGTAATTAGAAATGAAGGATAAAAAATAATGCATGGATAATTTGTTGCAGTTTTCTTGTAATCTTTATTACAGCTTATATGTTCTATAACAGCTATCAACAGAAAAAGAACATAAGGGGGAGACTATAGGAAAGGCTGGAAAAATAGCCAAGAACCAAGGAAGCAAGTTTAAAAATGGGATTAAGAATGAAAAAGAAAAAAAAAAGTTACAGGTACCACAAAATTAATTACCAGAACAGGTCAGTAACATTTCTTTCTTCCACAGCTGTATCTACCAAAAGCCAAACAGATCCAAGTACATTTCTGGAAGACGGACAAAACCCATGTAGAACCTAATTAGAGCCCTAATCAATGTATAATCCTGCTTTGGAAGGATGTGTGCCTATGGAGTTTCAGGCAACAGAGCTTCCTTGTTTCTCTTTGAGAAAAGACTATTTTGTAAGTTTCCCAAGGTCTTTTTCATAAATTAAGATCTACCAATTCTCCAGTTATACATCTGTAACAACTTAAATGAATTATTGCATCTCCAATAAATATTTTGGAGAAGAAGGAAAAGGGGAAATGAGATAGGGTATTCACAGCAGCAACCATATGTAGGCAAAATCAACTGATTTTCCTAGGTTCTAAAAGCCACCAAAGATGTCCAGAAGAAAATTCAGAGTTAACAGATTAAGGTGTCTAGCAATAACTGTTGGAGAAGCTTCCTTTTCCCATTAGTATAAGAAAAGCCTAGAGAGAACAAGAATCAGTATGAACCGCTACCTAAGTTACAAGCTAATAAAATAAGACTGATTATATCTGATTAAAACATATCCAAATTTGTAAAACGATCAACTGAAATACATGAGTGCACAGATCCTTGTAAGTTTGTATTTTTCCTTTATTTTACAACTTTTGGAAAATGGGAAGTTGAAAACAAATTAATAATCACAAGTGAGCACATTTTATATCCCCTTTCAAAATTATTCTCATGAACAATATTCTGATGAGTATTACTTTTCTCCTTAGTACTACAAAGATATTTCAGGAGAGTTGATGAATTTAAGAGTTTAAACAAGGTTTTATTCAATTCAGTTGTAAATCACATCGATATCATGTAGTAAGTATGATCTCAAAAAATCATTTCCATCAAGAGACTTTTTTTGGTGCCAATGAACCACTGGTCTACAAGACTTTTCACCACAGCACACAATGATGGACAGAGCTGTTTCACACTTGCAGCTGGTCTGAAATAATTTTGGTAATTGTCAATACTAGTGTATGCTGAAAAATTTAACCCTGCAACAACATATCAAGTACAATGCGTTAACACTTCCTATGTGAACTGATGCAAGAGATTCTTATCCTCATATTTAAAACTCAGACTTGCATTACAGTAAGAACTTTCAGCAGGATAAGACTGATAAAATGTATACCAGAATTTACTAAAGGACTGCTCAACATAACTAATACTTTATTCAACTTGTGAATAAGCTCCTGAAATTACCAGTACTAGACATACTTAACAGTGGGAAAGAGGAAAAACTACACACAAGTAGGCATTCCTCTTTTGTTTTCCACTGTCACATTCTACTGCAGGGAGTGTCCGATTATTTTTTCTCATCCTATCTGCAGGTGAACATACAGTTCTACAGAAGGTTAAATTTATTTAAAGGTGGTCTGCTGCTATCCCATTTTTTCTGGGCTGCGCATTCTCATTCCATCACTTCTGTCAGTGCTAAAATAAAACTGACTCCATAACAAGTCAGTTAATCCAAGGTTAAGCTCTCCACCAAATGGACTAGCTACACGGTCAGATGAAAGCCAGTACTTTCTGATGCAAAACAGGAAGCAGGAACAGCAAATCATAAAGGAATGGCAGGACTGCAGCAGCCCTTGGTTCACACTATCATGGAAACATTAAGTCTGCTTCACACTACTAAAAATAACATACTATCACCTCTCCTCCACATCAAAAAGTTTACCACGTGTCATCTAGCAGTCACTCCCAAGAAGCTTGGCTGCTTCATTTTAGTGTGAGGCATCCCTGCCCATGGCAGGGGGGTTGGAACTAGATGATCTTAAGGTCCTTTCCAACCCTAACTATTCTATGATACAGAGTAAGGAGCACCAACTATTAATGCATGACCATATCTTCCATTTCCTAAATCAGCTTCTTGATGACAGCCTCTTTTTATTCACGTATCTGCTCACTGCAATACAGGTTTAGCACAGCTCAACTATTAAACACAACAAATGAAGCGCAATAAAAAATGACACAGATTGAACATACGTTCTGCCTTCATCTTCTTATGAACAAATGTCTATGATTCCTGATTAATGATTTCTGACACCTTGTGCATTGTAAATTTATGTCAATTCTACATTTCAGTGACTAAGATACTTTACAAGTCAATTAAAAATTCAATAAAAAAATACAGCTCACTTTTTTAGATCCTTGCAGATATATGTGTGAGAAATTCAGAAGTGCTCAAACTTAAAAAGGAGAGAAAACTGCATGTAGACACCCTTAAGTGGGACGAAAGCTGCATACTTGATTTAATCATCTCTCAACCCTCCCCCGTATTCTCTATCAACGTACATTACTAGGACTTAGAATTTCTTACAGCTGCTGCTCTTGTAACTACAAAACTGAACAATGTCTTCACTTGGATTTATTACTAATACTGAAACAAAGTTACAGTCTTAAAACGTGGCCATGTTCTAAGATAAGAGAACCACACATAGTTATTTCTGCTCCAGAAGAGTCACGTTCTGCTGTGAGACTGCAAATACTTGTTTCTGACGTGTTTTCAGCCTAGCAGTTGAAAGAAAATCGTTCTAAATGTGAATCAATATCACACTTTGAAATAACATACCTGACCCTGATTTGAGCAGAAGGCTGGGCAAGATGACCTCCTGAGATTCCTTCCAACCTGAATTATTCTGCGAGTATAACAGTTCATTAGGGTTGTGAACTCCTTATATATATTTCAGTCAAACTTTCTCAAGTTTAGCAATAAAACTCTGAAACAAACACCAGTTGCTTCAGGAACCCAAATAGATCCACATTGCTCATGAGCTGGCATGGCATACACTCAGTGGCAATTTACACATTCCTAAGAATTTTTTCATCACTCAGCAATGATGAGACAGTAATGCAGGGGGAGATCCATTATATCATGTTAGATAAATCACTTTCTGGAAGTCTCTTTCAGTCACCTATAAGGGAGACTAATACAGGTATCTTACATTGGATTATGAACTTTCAGACACCTAGCAAGATTAAGGAGGTTCCAAAACACATTAACAGTGTAACTAATATGTTATCCTTGAATTCTGTGTATATCTTATAACTGATATTATCAACAGATCAGTAGCGAATTGAGAATAATTCAGTACTGACACCTTGTAGACAGCAACTCTGCATCAATTATTAACAAATGATCCCTACTACAAGCCCTGTTTCAGGACTTGATTCAAAATCTTGTGAAGGCAGCAGAAATTGTACCACTAACGCCACTCATCTGAATGAGGCTGGTACAGCAATAGCCCCCCAAAAGATGCCTTATATATTGGTACACTTCAATTTACCCCATGAAATTCCCTAGCGTCTAGAGCCCTGAACAGAAATGTGCTCTCCACACATTTTAAGGGAAGAGATACATAAGGATGTATCTTCCAACACAGGACAAGAAGTCAACAAAAGCCTTTATGTGGAATTGTCCTCCTTTTATTTTCAAGGATGAGTGATCAAAATACTTCCAGTCTCTAAAATCATCTTACATTTAACTACAAAAATACAGGCCAAAAGGCCAAGAGAAAGAATGGTGCTCCTGAATTACTAGCACAATATTCTCTCAATCAACACTGACCCAGAATAGCATTAGAAACCACTGTGAGGATAAGAGAAAACTGATAGAAAGACCTGAAGCTCAAAACCGTGCACTGAAATTTTACACATTTTACCTCCAGCTCTGCACTTACTCCAAAGGCCATACCCTGTGGACCTATCACTAAACAGTATGAAATGCAATACTAATACAAGCTCCAAATCGTACTTCAAGAGGGCGAATCCTATATTGTACATATTGTGCTGCATATGAATAGTGACAAACTTCTCACTTGGGGGAGTTTGAAATATCAGCTTAACCCTTCTGAAAGACTACCTTCTGCACTTTAACATGCCACGATTATTGTCACAGAAAATCAACAAGAACAATGCAAACGCAAAGGTTGGGGACAGAGATTCATCCTTTAAAAATTTCACTAACAGAGACAGGCTACACCTGCTTGTGTGGGTAAAATAACAAGTCAGATAGTTTCCAATTAACTGTACAATTCATATTCTTTTTGGTTAAAGAGGTCGTGGATGGCAGTAGAAGAAAACTGCTGCCTGTGTTTCAAATTAAAGAAATATGAAACTGGCTTGCTCCCCACAATTGAATGGGGAAGCCTGGTTCAGAAAGTCGCCTCACATATAGAGTGGGGAATGGGAATAGCAAGAAGGGAGGCTGCTGCACTGGTGCTGGCTGGAAGACTCTAGGGAGGACAAGAGAGAAACACAAGTCTACAGTGCATGTACAGATGATCCACAGAAAGTTTCCTAGAAGCCCAGAGGACTGTGTGGAAAGTGTCTGAATCAGAAAGGCACTGAGGGTTGTTGGAGCACACAGCAAGGAAACAATTCACCCTGCAAAGATGCTGTTTACCGGAGATGAATTTATTTTTAAGCTTTTCTGCCCTGCCCAGTTGTCCAAGTTTCCCCTAAAGAAAAAAATCCCTTATTCTAAGTTAGCAATTTTTGGACCCTATTCCAACAAAATGCGTCTTTAGAGAATAAAGTCTGTAGGTGCACTCACTATGGAAGATGGTGGAACAGATCTGGCACGAGGTGCTGGCCTGACTGACATCCTGAAAGGGCACTGCCAGAAGCAGCAGGTCTGCAGATTTAAAGTGACATTCCTGGGGAGGGAGTAAAATGCCATATCCTCAGATTAAGGCACCTGTATTGTGCTGAGGGACACAGAAGGCTGGTTTTGTTACCCTACTTCTCCCTCCTTCCCCCTTTCTTTTTTTTTTTTTTTTTTTGAGAGAGATAAGAAGGAAGTCATATGGGCTTGACCTGCCTGCACAGAAGTCATCAACAAAGCTCTTGGAGGACCTGTGGGACAAAAGTGATTTTCTTCTATCTAAATGAATGATCAAAAGCAAAAAAAATCTGATTTTCTGGCCAACTCAGAGGCATCTGGTGAGGCTGGGGGGAGAAGATAACGGCCCTGTGGAGAAGCTTAGCAGAGACAGAACCTGATTCGAGAAAGCAGAAGCCGTCCAAAATGCTTACAGAGCATGTGAAAGAAGCAGGGATCCCAAAGGGACACAGGAATGCAGCAGCCTAGACTGCTGAAACCAAACAACAATAAAATGGGCAATACCAGTAGTGGGTCTTTTCAAGACCCACAGCACCATTTCCCTCAGCTGTGACACTGCTAGGAGCGAGAAAAGCCCAATGAACTTTCCCATGGGGTGCACTCTTTGAAAGAAACACAGAGTGGGTACTATTTCATGCATACAAGGGTCCTGAAAGGCAGGTGTAAATCAGTGTCATCTTACTGTGACCAGGAATGCATCTGGGCAGTACACCCAAAGAGGGAAACCAAGGTGCTGGATTATCTAGTGCCAGTACTAAACAGGCCAGTTTTACCATGTCTTTGTCTCAGTACAGTTTAATTTTGGGTAGGAGAAAGATGAATATGTCTGCTGTCTTGGCCTAGAGATACATGGTACAATTCAAAAGTGATGGAGAAGGAGAAAAAAGAAATAAATCTGTGTGAAAAACAAAACAGATTAGTCAATTCAATGAACTCTAGAAAGAAACTTCTGGCCATTTAGAAAAAGGGTTTTCTGTTTGTTTTGTAGTTAACTACAGGTGACTCTGGATTTTAGCAAGCTTTATGACATATTTGCCAGATGCCTCAACTCTGATTTATGGGCTGCTTAGAGGCAGCAGAAAGAAATACTTCATTCTCTGGCATATTTCAGTAAGAATTTGTCAGCCAGAATGGAACCATAGCACAACTGAAAAGAAAGGTTTATAGCTGCATTTAAAAACCCCAATCAACTCAATTTAACTTATGGAATTCTATTATATGTACAGTTGGAAAATTCACCTTTCAAAAAGGTTACCTTAAGGGGGAAATTCTAGTTTGTGAACTAGAGTTTGTCAACACAAGAATTCGATACACAAACAAAAACTGCAAAGAGGATGTCAATTCTGCTTAAGCAGAAGGACGCTTGAGAGATTAACCTGAAGAGGACCCTTCCGAGTCCTCCTTTCCATAATAACAGCTTATTACTAATATCATAGCATATATCAAACTGTAATATTCACAAAAATGGACCACCTACAACATGAGCTGAAATTCTCGACCACTCTAGGTGTTCAGCATTCTGAAAATCAGCTATACAATATGCCCTATTTGCCAAAAAATATTCAGGAACAAGAGCAATAATGATTGTCATGGCTATTCCTTTGAAGTTCAGTGATGAAAGCCAAAGAAAAGAATACATAACGATCACAGCTGAAATGGTTCAGGAATTATAATCATAACTTCTCTGTCATATTGGCATGTTTGGACTTTTTTTAAATTGCAGCAAATTTGTCTTGCAGTTATGAAGTACGATTCCCCAGAATCACACCACAAATAAACCTGAGCAGCACGGTACAGCCATTACAAGCTTGCTACATAAATACATTTATCAGGTAATTATTTTCAATAGACTTTTCACACCTTTTAAAAATTCATCTTTGTTTCTACCACATATTCTTCAAGAATTAACAAAATATTAGAAAATTGAGGTTGTCCAAGTTTATTAACCATAATTTACCCAGTATTTTGAAAGGCACATTATATTATGACAGCTCGATGTCACAAGATAACCTTACTTTCCGACAGCAAATCTGCAGATTTGGGAAGGAAATAAAACTTTCAAAAAACCATAATAATCAGAGCACAGAAAAGGCTACCATAGTCTAATGCATGGCATTAGAAATCATGCTTATACTCTCTAAATTCAACTGCAAAGATTTTTTTGTTATGTCAATAAGTAGGGATAAGAGATTACATTAGATAACTCAATATGGATGCGGTTTGTGAACCCTGTAGAGAAAGTCCCACAAATAATGGAATGAGATGCTAAATAATAGAGATTATGACATGCTGTAGACTGAATGTGGAGGTGGGATCGTGACAGAAAAAGAAAAGGTCTGTTATTAACCCTTATCAGATTTCCTGATATCCTTGCTTCAGAGTAATTTCTACTTAAAAATTCCCAGAAAACAAACAGAAAACCCACTCTAAGAACACACGTGCAGCAACCTGCTTCCTGAAAGCTGAACACAATACACAGAACAAATCTAATTTCATGCCAAACTTATCAACTAGAACACAAGCAGAAGCTGAACAAGCAGGCCTGTCTTGCACGTAAAGCATCAGTATTGAGTTCAATCCCTGGACAACCACAGCAGGTTTACACTATTCAGCAACCTCTATCTCTATTCGCTTTACAACATTTTGTCAGTGAAGTCTCTTTAGTTTGTGCAATATGTGAGAAGTGATTGATTTGTTTTAACAACTTGCAGAGCACTGATGTAATGAAGCACTAACCCTGAGATAGCAATGGATACAAATAATAAAACTTTATGATCAAAGTATCTATTTGTGGAATTCTGTAATTAAAAGCACAGGAGACATATGCTGTAATGGTACAAATTAAGAAGTTAGTAAAAATGAATAAAAAATACGCTCTCAACGTACAAAAGAAGTAGAAATGATTTCGTCATGACTGGTGAAAGAGTTCAAAATGAAGGAAGTGATTGCTTTTCAAAGACAGAACATGAAAATAAAAGTTCAAAGGTCAACAGTGCTTGGATGAATGTCAGTTAAAAAACGCCACCAAACCCCTAAGCAAAATAAATAACCCCCTCCCCCCAGCAAACACCAAGATGTGTGCTTACCATACCATCAGAATTCAGGGGCAACAATGATTTATGTAAATTATTGTCCTCTTCTTTTTAATTGCATATGTGCTTGTGAATCAAGCATCTCGCAGTTCTCCTGCTAGAACTAGTAATATGCCCTGTAAAATCCTGGAACCATTTCAAAATCTTTATGATCTGTCACTTCATGACCCCCAAATTACCTGCAATAGATAATCTGAGGATAACGAGGGGCTGTTTTGCTTAGATCCTTTACATCATGGATGCAAGTGCTACTGCTAGCCTAGGAATGAAGTGCTAAAGCAGAACAAAGCCACTGCTTTTCTTCTGGAGATTACAGCATGATAGATCATGAAACACGGCATGTTGTTTAATTAATTAAACAATTCCTTGCAATATAGCACTAAGTTGTCGCATAAAACCTGAATGTGACACATTAGAGAAAGAATTAAAGAAATTATGCTAGAAATGTGAGAATAATTGTTTTCATTGAACTCATTCTGCTGTAAACTGGAATAAACCCCACCAAACCCACAGAATATATATATTGTTTGGAAAGAACGTACCTATTAACTCCTTATTTCTGACATCTAAGGCCATGTTTCGTAAAGCTGTAGCAACTGCGCATACCACCCGGTCATTGTCTATTCGGAGCAGTTCCACCAGGATTGGCAATCCTTTTTCTTTGCGGACAGCAGCACGGATGTACACTGACCACTGAAAAGACACATGGGAGAGTGTGAAGAAGAAAAAGAGGAATCCGCTACAGAAAGCGAGGCATCTGAATTTGTAACAAATATAAAGTAAGAGGTCATGGAAGCATGTGAATACCAAACACAAAAGAGGGGAAATAATTGCATTTATGATGCTAGGCAACCACTTGATTTGGAAATGTGCATTTATTTTTTATGTGGCAGAGAAATTAAATGATGAATTGACTGTACTCCTAGCACACCTGGTAACATTTTTACAGCCCAAGTCTGCAGTCGACTTGTTCTGCATCAGCATTTCCTACGCAACAGCTTGTTCATTTATAAACCAACACCATTTATATTACAAAATATGTATTACGAAACTGACTCAAGAGGTCTGAGTATTTCTTTGTTACTACCATAAGAACTGTTCTAAAACCATGAAAACGTTGTTACAATTTCCCTTGTGATTGTCAACTTCTTCAAAAGCTAAAATGAGGACAACCATGTGTCCGGTCTGGGCACCTGTTGTGATCTCAACCAGAAGACTACTGTACACTGAGCAGTTAGAGATTCATGTAAGAGCTGACCTGAGGTAGGCGCAGGCTTGTCCTGTGCCATGCTGCATGTACCATGTGGTTGCAGGATAAACCCAGTGCTGATGGTACTGGAGAAGCTTGTAGGTATGCCCCACTTGGCAGCTGATCATGACACTACTGGTGTGCCCTTGTCTGCATGTCAAAGTGAAGTATCATGTTCTCATGTGAACATCCTTCTTGCTTGACAGTAAAAATGATGAACAGAGTTGTTTACTTCTAAGAAAATGGTCTAAGAGCTCTAAAGACTATCACGTCAGTGAACCTCTCCATGGATGAGGTCTGTGCAGTGTGCCGTGACTAGGAGGTCCCTCCAATGCTGCACAACCTGGGGTCCCAGCACTTGAAGGGATGAAAGATTAACTATACTACCTCTTTTTCATTCCACTGTGAGCTCTTGAAATTGGAAAAAGTCTAAACAAGACCAAAACTGTGAGCTTGTGATCCTAAAACCTTTGGGTATTGCCAATGTTGAGATATTTGGACACCTGCAGGATGTGCATGTCTTCTCAGCACAGCCCACTTCAAAACAGGCCATCTACTAGGCATATATTCCTTCCCACATCGCAAACTCTTCTCTGGAATTTTTGGAAAGTTCACATTCGTGCTCCTTGTACTAACAGCTGAAAAGAATCTATTGAAGCAGAGCTTCTCCCTTCTTTCAGTGCTATGCGATGCTATCATACCAGGTGAAGACCTTTGAAATGTTTCAAATATAGATCTTAGAATTTTTGGATCATAATGACCCTTCTCTTTTGACAAACCTTCCTTAACGAACAGTTAGATCACACCTTAGAGAAGTTACATCACAATAGCATTCATCCATAAACAGAAACAGTAAAAACTAATAGCATGAAATAAAGCATTGTAGAAAGGTAAACATATTCACTGTCAGCAGACCATGCTTAGCCTCTGCGTATGGCCTCTAGTTACTATGAACTGCTCAATTAAAACGCTAGCATCTGTTTATACTATAGATGGGTGCCCTGAATAGCAGAAGCCAGAATATATTTTATGATAAGAGGAGAGAGACAAGCGCTGAGACGTTGCAATATCTGGAGTGAAAATTCATTCCAGGTGATGTCATTCAGGGGAAATTGGGAAAAAGGAAAAGAAACCAGAATTTTAAAATATTATTTTATAATTTCTCCTCTGTAGTAAATATGCATGACAAAAGCCAACTGCCTGGACTTCGCTGTAGATGAAAGTGGTAACAGTTACAATAAGCCTTCAAGTCAGGTAAATGGGACATGGGGCTCTTGAAATCACTGAGCACAGTAATGTACTATGTCTACAATGTAAATATGCCATCATTTTCTGCAGCAAAGCTAGCTCTTAGGTCAGAGAAGTGGTAGCAGGATTCTTGATTGACCTTATACTATGTTCTCTCTTCCAGTCTTCTCTAAAGCCAGTGTATAAGATGATCATCAGATGAAAAACTAAAACACATCTTAAGCATCGGTGAGTTTAACAGGAAGTATCTGCTGAAAAATTTCTTTTTATACCTTCATCTTAATGGGATAATAAACATAAAGGATGCTATGAAAACACCTAAGTAATATTTCCAAGCTTCCTGCTGCAATAAACATACGTTTATCTGCCAGTTAAACACACGCTCGCCTGCAGCTGGAAGCACCAAAAGCAATAGCTCTCTTTGCACTGAAAACCTCTCATTGCTGTATTCTCTACACCTCTCCCAGGGGAGGCCTCTGCTGTGTCTGCTATGATTACAAGGTGACTGCTGGAGTGAGTTCATGGTTAGCACTGAGACTATCTTGTGAAAGGGGTAAGGCTGCCTGGCTGAGGTGAAAGTTCAAGCTAGCAGACAATATACTGAAAGATGCTGTTCACTGCAAAAATACCTCACAGATGAAGTGCCTCCAATACAAATCAAATAGGGAATCAGCCAGGGTGGGTTTTTTTTTTTTTCTTTTTTTTTTAATTATTTGTGTCTATTCAGTATCTGAGAGAATTTAAAATTATCTTATATGTTATTCACTATATGATAAAAATCTCCATATAAAAGCCTAGTAAACAGTTTTGCTTTGATATTTTTAGGCAGCTATCAAGGGAAAACACAAGTACTTGTTTTATGAAACCCAGGTTTACAACAAAATTCTTGGGTTGTAATATTTTCATCATCCATTCCAAAACAAAAGTTTAAAAGAAACAAATGAAGAAATTTTTTTAAACCCTAGGGAGAGTAGAAGACATTCTAGGAGAAACACTGAAGTAACTCAGTATGAAAAAAAGAGGAAATATAAACCTTCTTACTGAATAAATGAAATGCAGCCTTCAGCATTTGTAATGAACCAATTAATTTGATCACAATAGGAAAAAATATGCTCCAAAGTTTTCATAGGGGAAGAATACAGATATAATGTCTTACAGACGCACATATGCACACACATACATAAAACAATGGAAGAAAGAGAGAAAAGCACATACAAAACCTCTCCTGTCCCCTGTGTATTCCTCTCCCCCTAAACTCTCTTTTTCCAAAGGATGTCATCCACTTTGGGAAGAGTTCAAACTGCTCTGTGTGTGATTTGCTGTCATTTCATCTGGGTTTTCAAGTCATGCACCTTAGGCAGAAAGACAGAAATGTCTATTAATTGTTTCAACAGTCTCTGGAGAACTTCCCATGTGGAAAGTGGTAAGAACTGTCTGTGTCTCTTTCCTTAAGCTGCCAATTAGGACAAGTCTCTGCAAGCAATTATGCTGTGTTGTACAGATTTCAGGAATGCTCAAATTGAGATCCCTCAAAATGGCTATTATATTCTCACAGAGAATGGAAAAATTGATTCGCTCTTGCGTATCCTGATGATCCCTTTGTTTGCCTAAAGCCATCATGAAACATGCCTGCATTTCCACATTGCAGGTCAATTGCTAATATGAGCTCAGTGATGTATAAAAGAGAAGAGATGAAAGATCATTAAAAAAAAGAGACAAAGGGTTTGTTGCCTATCAGTAGGTAAATGAGGCACTCTGCCAATACACTTAATCATCCCGTTACTCCACAAATCAGTGGCAGTGTCAGCAATCAAATAGCTGTTCACTTTGTAAAGAGAAAGGGCTCCTATGGGAACAGCAAACACTTTAGAGGGAACAAGGAGCCAAAAATTAAAATAAAACCATTATTGTTGCATCAGATTGTGGCTAAATTATCAGAGACAAGCACAGAAGCCACAATCTGTGCATGAATACACTTTACAGATAATTGAATTTGGGAGGCATAACTACTATATATCACTTTGAAGGCACCTAGTGCATCTTTATGTCCACTTTCATTAGCAGTTTCCTTTTTATCTTTCTCATAATAATTAAGTAGAAAAATATAGTAAACCAGAAAATTATTTTTCAGTTTGTCACAGTTATTATTATAAAGGACCATTCCCAGAGCTGAATGCTTCTGGGGATTAAGATTACATTAGGGTGACACTTAACAAAAGAGTAATGAATCTAAATAAAATGCAATTTTTTTGTTTTTCTTTTTTTTTTTCAGAAGAAAAAGAAAAGCATTTAGGTACTTAACTCCTTTTAGTGTTTCTTGTGGCTTTCATTATTCTCTATAAAGCCCCACCATAGGAGAACAAACTTAAAATTGAAGAAATGTTCAGCACAAAATGGAAAAGAAAAAAAACCACCAAAATAAACTGACTTCTCCCTCCAAGCCAAGGAATACCAGCAACTGTATACACTTGATATTTTTAATGGATTCACTTTTCTGCCATTGATATCAGTGTTATTGGGGTACCTTCAGAATATTTCATGATCACGCACCTCAGTTTTGACTTGAATTTACATTACATTAGTACAGTTCAACACTATGACTCAAAGACAATTAAAATATTGAATACTAAAGGGAATTCCTGAGACATAAACTACAAAGTGAAAGCCAAATCAGGGCAGCGAGTATGACAAAACCAACTACATTACCAACAGAACCAGGAAGATTAGAGAGACCCAGAATTTGCTAGGAGAGGCTTAGAAAGGGGCTGTCTGCTAACAGGAGTGGAACTATAGACCATGGAAGAGAACTGCATGTTGAATAATAAGGATCAATGAATAATCAAAGATCAATATTCCTCTTTGCCTGATCATACTCAATGTAGTAATACATGCACAAGTGAAAAAAGAAAACATTTTACATTCTGCTTACAAAATCACAGCTCTGCTTTACTCAGATAACTCTACTAGGACCTCTGAGAAGTCACACAAGTCACCTGACAGAAAGCAAGGGTCTGAAATCCTGATTATTTTTTTGCAGTTTCTGAAGAGAGTCCCAGGGACTTTCTGCTCCCTGATGGCAGTGTTTTATTCTCAGAAATGATCCCATCCTGTAAGCCACGAGTATGTTCTCTACATCTTTGTGTTCGGACACGAGAAAAGTATCAACTGGTTTCCGTCTCTTGCTTCATGACCTCAGTCAAGCTTAAAGAGAAAAGTAAAAATCTGGTGGGTGAAGACATACAGTGAGAAAACTAAAATGGTGTTAACAAAAGATATCTTAAATGTTTTAGGAATGTAAAGGTCAGATGGAACTGTCCTTGCACGTCATCATTCTTGGTTCTGCAGTACAAGTATGTACGGAGTATTCAAAACGATCTGAGAGCCATTACAATGAGTTTTACAAACACTGTACCTAGTATCATTACAAAAGAAAAGCTTTGAGACAAAAGTGACAGATCTCATGGGAAGCAAACTGACTTAGTAAGGGATTTCTTTGAGCATGAATTCACCACGAGCTACTGTACTCTCAATTCTACAAACCGATGTCCAAGCTGATTCCATGATGTCTGTTACACAGGTGGTTGCAGCAGCAGGTCTTGCTTCTTGAATATTTCCTGTCCCTTGAATCTTGTCTCCCTTTCCATGGAGCCAATATGTTTCTCTGTATTAACTGGTGCTGCCACACCTACAGGTAAGAGTTCCTGACAGCCTAAAGCATTGGTTATTCAAGAAGTTTGCCTTTATTATGTGGTGTGTTATAAGAAGGTCTTCTCCACCCTATAACATAAGGATTCATAAAGATAATACTTTTGGAGAAAATGAATATAAGCCTTTTCACTGTAAATCAAAAAACTTTCTCTTGGAACAGCCCAATGAAACTCTGAAGGGTTAATATGTAAATAACTAGAATAATCAGAAAAGTCTGCCAAGAAACCCACAGTATGTCTTTGCATGATAAGAGGAAGATTGATAACCTAGATGTCTGCTGCTTTAGACAATAATTACACATTTTCTGCAAGTGTCTGGATGGTGAGGAGCTTGAAACTCTTTTCATGCTACTCTTTGAAGCAGATGCAGTGACCTTGTGACTGAATCAGTCCATTTAATGTTTTCAGTTTCCTTATCTAATAATCTACTTATTGGAGCTCTTGCTCTGACAAGAGTCAGATTTCTTTATGATAGAATTATGAAAATAAATCTAGTTGCTAGCCTAAGGAACAAAGACCAAGATTGCATCTAGCTATCTCAAGAGATCAAGCAAATGACCTATAAAGGCCATTTACATGGGTATTGCACCTGCTGGGGATCAAAGTCAGGGACATCCAGTTGTCTAACCAAAGAGCCTTATCATTTCCTGCTGAGTATGATCAAACACGGAAGTGAAAGGAAAGGAGCTAGAAAGAACTAGCCAAGGAATGCTACAAGCTCATACAATTGCAGACTTAATTAGAACACTACTTGCTCCTGATGTTAAGGAGCCCAAGGAGAAGTAAGAAAGGGGGTCAGCAGAACTGCTACCTTGGACTTCTGGAGTCTTTAGTTTCTGAAATCGAAAATGATTGTATAAATACACTCGCAACAAAAAGAGGGCTGAGGAGAATCTTGATCCTTTATTGCATATGGAGGAAATCAGACCAAAAAAGGATGGCGAAAAGATTGAGGTACCTAATGTCTTCTTTGCCTTTAATAGTAATACTAGTTGCCCTTTGGGTACCCAGACACCCAAGCTGGAAGAGAGAGATGGGGAGCAAAATGAAGCCCCATAAACCAAGGAAAATGGTCAGAGACCTCCTATACTACTCACACACACACAAGTCTACAGGGCAGGATAGGAACCACCCAAAGGTACTGAGGGAGCTAGTGGAAGTGCTCACCAAACCACTTTCAACCATTTATCAGTAGTCCTGGCTAACCAGGGAGGTCCCAGTTGACTGGAGGTGAGCAAATGTGACACCCATCTACAAGAAGGGCAGGAAGGAAGATCTGGGGAACTACAGGCCTGTCAGCCTGACCTCAGTGCCAGGGAAGGTTATGGAACAGATGATCTTGAATGCTATGGCACATGAAAAACAACAAGATGCTTGGTGACAGCCAGCATGGCTTCACTAAGGTGAAATCTTGCCTGACCAATATGGTGGCCTTCTATGATGGGGCTATGGAACTGATGGACAGGGGTAGAGCAGTTGATGTCATCTGCCTGGACTTGTGCAAAGTGTTCAACACTGTCCCACACGACATCCTTGTCTCTAAATTGGAGAGACATCAATTTGATAGATGGACCATTTGGTGGATAAAGAGCTGCCTGGATGGCTGCACACAAAGAGTTGTGGTCAAGGGCTCAATGTCCGGCTGGAGACCAGTAATGAGTGGTGTCCCTCAGGGATCGGTGTTGGGATCGGTCTTGTTCAACCATCTTTGTCAGTGACATGGACAGTGGGATTGAGTGCTCCCTCAGCAAGTTTGCTGATGACACCAAGCTGTGTGGTTCGGTTGATACGCTGGAGGGAAGGGATGCCATCCAGAGGGACCTTGACACGCTTGTGAGGTGGGCTGATGCCAACCTGATGAAGTTTAACCATGCCAAGTGC
>JANHGB010050795.1:15140-31017 GCA_026283785.1 Coracopsis vasa | reverse complement strand
AGAGACAGGACACCTGACCCAAACTAGCCAAAGAGGCATTCCATACCACAGCACGTCATGCCCAGGATGTAAACTGGTGGCAGTTACCCAGAAGGGAGATCACTGCTCGGGTCGGGCTGGGTATCGATCAGCGGGTGGTGAGCAGCTGTATGCTCTTTCCTTGTTATTTCCCTTATCATCATTATTATTGGTGATAGCAGCAGTGGCTTGTGTTATCCTAACGCGTGGGAGTTATGTTCTTTTGATTCTCCTTTCCATCCCTCCAGGAGTGGGGGGAGGAAGGGGAGGGGAATGACTTAGCAGCTGCGTGGTTCTGGGTTGTTGCCTGGGCTTAAACCACGGCAGTGAAGACTGTCATGCTTTCTCCATGAGAGCATGAGTGAAGAAATGCCTCTCTGCCTCTACTGGTTAAACCATCTATCCCACTTGCCCCCTACTTCACACAACCTGATTTGTTCTATCCTGAGCAGAAATGACAATATAAGCCAGATGAGGCTTCTCAAGAGCTCAGTAGCGTGGCAACAGTCCTGCCTTGCCTCTGAAGGCAGAAAAATGCAATCCAGTCTTTCCTGGCGGTCTCCAGCAACTTATTGTAGGCTCCTCTCTTCAATTAGTCCAAATCTTTCTTCTCCTTCCCTCTTAGCCTACTTCCAGTTGCTCCCAGTGGCCAGCAGAAGTTTCTGTTAGTACTATCCCAATAAGAAAGAATATATAGTACACACCCTCTGTTATTCTTCTACCACAAAGTATCACCCTCAGTTAAGAGATTATCTGGTATCTAGTCCTGCACAAACCACATTCTTTCAGCTTTGCTTCCACCTTGCTTCTTCCTTCTTTAAAGCCCATGATCCAAAGAGCTATCTCCCCTCCATCTTCAACACATCCAAGTAACTGAAGCCAAGGGTTCTTTCAGTTTTGGAATGGTACCAACGTAATTCCTCAGCACCACCAGAAATACTCCCACATCCTCACTGTATGACCCTGCTTTTCCTTTCTTTGCATATGACACCAAAACAAGAGGTTCTACACAGGTACACACATTCCTTGCTACTGAATCACTTAAGTAGGATGCAACATTCCCACACTCTTGTCTGCTTCTGGAGCTGATGTAAATTTTGACTACTTTACTTTCTTCCTGGCAATCTTTTCTTGAGTAACTTTCTTTCTGAGATAGAGTCATCTTAATGGCATCAAGATCTTATTCTTCCACTTTCAGTTCTACTTTCAGTTACAGCATCTTTGCCTTTGCCTGCATCTCCATGTCATCTTCTTTGATGCTATTCCTGAGCCCTTCCTCCTCCTCTAATTGAGCTCTTCCTCCACCTTATAGGAAATTACTCTACCCCTCCTTCTTGAGGGGCAGAGTGCAGGGGATCTGTCATTCAAGATCTGTTTAATCAACAAGTTCCCATGATCCTTCAGTTCTATCAGTACCTTCTCCTTCTGGCAAGCACTCGCACCACGAGCATCTTTCGCAAAAGCTCTGTTGGGGACAATTCTGCTCTTCTTAGGCACCTGCCCACATATGAAGCTTGCTCACTTACTCACTTGAGCAAGTAACAACCGCAGCACTTCAATTCAGTTACAAGTTACAGAGTGAAGTTGATCTGAAAGCTGCTAGACTCACAGTGACCATCAAGGATACTACTGTGTCTGGAACATAGGATGAGCATAAAAACACTAGTGAAGCTGTATTTTACAAAACTCTAGAAACAGCTTGTGAAGATGTCCAGGAAGGCTGTTATCAGACAGCAGGTGAGATCACAAAGCAGCTAAGCTAGGTAGCAGTCATGTCCAAACTATGATCTGAAAAGTCCTCAGCAGCTGCAAGAAGCCTCAATACCAAACTCCACCTCTTTTTGTCACCTTGCACGATTCTGATATTGCATGTTGCACGTTACAGACCATCCCTAAGTTAAGCCCTGCTGGGAGCTAGCAACTGCATGAAACAGTGCCTAAAAGCCTGGAGGGGGTTGGTTTTGGGCTGTAAGCACATTTAACAGAACAGATACAGCCACTTACATTCAAAATGGGTGACACAGCGATTGTGGCATTCTAGGGCCCAGCAGCTGAGCAAGCAAGAAGAGTGGCTGTAGCATTACGCAACGAGTGAAGAGGCCTGGTTCTCAGTCCTTATTTAAAGGTTATCTCCAGTTCTTGACAATTTAGGTTTTTAAGATAGAATTTGTAAAGCAGAATCTGCAAAAGCAACTAAACCCCCAGGTTCCTCTCTGTTAACTGAACATTTGCACTAACCGACTACAGTGCCATGCTTGCTTCATGCTGCCATTCATTCTAGCTTTCAAAGCTTGCAAAGTCTGTACCACCCTTTGCTCATTACCACCATTTACAAACTCAAGAGGCTACAGCTGCCCATCATGTGTTAAAACATTTCAGTTAGGCCACACACAAAGCTATTAGACTAAACTGTCCTACCTTGTCTACAGAGGCTTCAAGTGCCTACAGCACCACGTCTGGGGTGTCCCTTCCTGATAAGGAAGAAGTGGGTCTAAACCACTCATGTGGAAGATGTACACTTGTTAAAGAAGCACGTGGCCCCCAAATGCTGGCTTGTTGTTTAAGTGGGCACTACTAGCATTCCTGTTAGCTACCTCTAGACAGCTCCTTACCCAGCAAGCAGAGATTCTGCATCTTGTATTTCAGGCATTATATGCAGAGTTAATGTGCCTAATTTGAGGCTTTAGATAATACTACAAAAGTAGGTGCTTAATCCTTCTTTGAATCTGGGCCAGGGTGTTCTGTATATCCAGTAACTGAAACAAGATATGAGGTTGACAAAGATGTCAGTGGATTGGCAGACCTTTTGTGGTAAGAAATCACAATGCAGATGAATAGGGCATTCTTGCTGACATAGGCAGAGATCAAACTGCTGGATTTGGATTTAAGTAAAATATGCAATAGACCTCAATGACAATACTTGGAAGCAGAAATACCACCTTTTCCCAAGACTTATGCTGTGCAAGTCAGGAGTCATTTCACTGACGCTGTCCTGGGAAACTTACAAGTCAGACAAATAGCTTCTAAATGGCCATCAGGCAGCTATGAGATGCATTTTTGTATTCTATAGAAAGTAGTAATAAAATACAACCCTACTGTCACATCTTCCCAAAAGGCAGTATCAAAAAAAGCAGGTATGTAAATGACAGGCTGCTAGTAGCTTAAAGCCTACGAAGTTGCACTTAGATGTGGAAGAACAGGTATACATTTTACAGGAATCTCCTAATAGAAAAATATATCTAATAGTTGGCAAAGGTGCAATTCAACTTTTTCTCCTTACCAGCAGATACCAGGACAACCGCTGTAAACAAACTCATTTCCTCATCACTAAGTTGCAGGGCATTTAGTTTCTCGCTAAATTCAAACATTGAGTTGAGCAGATCACCGGCTCCCATTGAATGCAGGTCATCCACACTGTACTTCTTTCCACTCAGGAAGGTGACGGTACGTTCCTTTGCATCAAACAGAGATGCAAACCGTACCATTAAAACCTGGCGGAAGAAAAAGAACAACAAAACCACATAAATATAGGTGGAATTCTAGGAAAGCCAAAGAAAAAATTAAACCTTTTAACATCATTCCAACTGTCTCATTAACTGCTGTACAAGCATTCTACACAGACACTGACAGCATGCTGTTGACCTGTCAAAATCAGTGCAAGCTCTGACCCAGTAGCCTGAGAGAAACAAACAAGTGAAGAAATTAGTCAGTGGATGCAGGGGAGGGGCTATAGCACACCAAAGGGAGGAAAATTAAAATGAAAGCCTCAGACAGCCTGAGCCACAAAGACAATGCCATTCATAAATATGCCAGTAGGTCAACTTGCTTAAGCCATCGAACAGCCAAAGGCATACAGAGCATTAAAAGAAAGGTTTTCTTGGCCACACTCACAAAGAGCAAAATGAAGATATTGAACCAGATTCTTGCTTGGCGTAAAGTGGAGCAGCTCCATTGAAACAATGCTGATTTACACCACCTAATGATCTGGACCACTAGGCATTCTTTGGGAAAGTACCATGCTGCATCACTGTACCCACAGGAATGTTAAAGAGCTCTGGTAGAAAGAAGCCACAGGTACAACCTTCAAAAGTCAAGAGAAGCAGGGCTTGAAACAGCACCTGGTCTGTAGCTGCAGCTGGGAATACCCCTTTGGTATAAGCACCTGGGCTGGAGCAGTTGACATGTGCTGAACTTACCCCTCTGGGCTGAAATTTCTCTTGTGGTTTCTCAGTCGTACTGTGAAACGTTTTCCTCTGGAATGGCTTGTAATGTTTCATTTGCTCACGTTCAACAACCTTATTTACATTTCCAAGGTTAAAGTTGCACAGAACAGCCTTCTTATTTGGAGAAAATGAACCAACTGGCACTGGTTAAAACTTCAGACTTGGTGTAATCTCTTGTTGTGAAAGTCGTCTCTTGTCACTTACCCTACATAACTGCATGAATTTAAATGTGCACTACATTTGAGAAGAGAACCAGGTTTTCAGCAAAGACTGGTGCTTTTGACAAGCTTTAAAAAAAGGACGGCTCAAAAAAATGAAGATGTTTGAGAATTTAAACACCATTCATGCACATTAAATGACCTGCTCCTAAATTTAAACAGCCAAATGACATGCAGCAATCTTGATGGACACATAAGCACTATATATTGTTCACCTTTGTCAGCTAAGCTATGTGTCCTTTGATGACATTGACTAAAGCGTGCAGAAACCTAGGTGCAGAGGCCCTCAGAATACAAGAAAAGGACACAAACGGCAGGCAGACAGAGCTGAACTTGTGCATTAGCAGGGACCTACCAGGTACCCCAACCTTTCAGTTAAATATGGCTATTTCCCTTACAGAACTGGGCTTTAGAAACATTAACTTTAAATAATGAGCAACCAGCATTAACATTGTTATTCAAAACTGAAGCCCATGAAGCTGTGTTGATTTATACTAAGGCAAAGACCTATAGATTTCAATGTCACCCTTCTAATTTAAGGAAGAATGGTTTAGACTGGCATAGCACATGATTATTTCACCTCATTTCACTTCAAGATTCCTATTTGTGCATGCTGAGGATATACCTGATCAACCCCATCACCTGACCATAGCAATATAAGCACATAAAAGTCTCTACATAGGTAAGTGCTTGCTCACTTCTTCCCCAGAAATTGAGTCGCTACCCCAATGGATCCAAGGTCCTTCTTAGCTCTGCCATCAACTACATTTGGAGTGTACATTTGGAGGCTTGTGGATGTTGGGGAGGACCCACTAAAAATTCAGTTGAGTTCCTTATTTGAGGCTCACGGCTATTTCTGACTTGGCTCTAATTCAGGCCATGTAGATCCCACCACTATATAGCGAGGTCCCCAGTACCCCCAGTTCTAAGAGGGCTTTTTAGTTTACTTATGTGTAATTATATACAGCTATGCTGCTTCTGCACCAACATAGTCTCCATGCATCTTCTTGTCCCCAGACAAACAAGCATTCCTTGAATATGAGCTAGTGGTAAGCACAGTGCCAAGACAGCCACACACTGGTGCAGAAGGGAGCCAAAACAGGCTCAGAGACAGTACGTTTACTCAGATACTTCTATTAACATGTAGATGTTGGGATATTCTAGTTTAGTTACCCAGAAGAAAGAAATGACCTTGTACGCACCAGGCTTTCAAGATGTTTTTGCATCTATTGCAATGGTTTCGTAAATCCTGCTGGGTCTGGGTTTTTTCCAGTGCTCTGCAGCATTATCTTTTCATTTGTTTGTTTGTTGGGGTTTCTTTGTTTATGGGGTGTTTTTTTCCCTGTTGCTAAGATGCCAACATAGGCCTTTAACTACAGGTACCAGCTTGGTAACAGAAATCATTAATGTTTCATTAATAAGTGAATAGGGATATGCATGCAGCCACACATTATTATTAATTCTCTTTTATATAGTAACTTATCAGCAGTGCTTATAACTGGCAAAAAGGCATATGAATGAGGCTTGAGGTGAAGAAAGGGCAGGACCAAACATTTTACGTGCAAAACATGAAGATTTGATCTTGCATTCTAGGAACAGTTCAAGTTTGATTCTCTGCCCTCCTCGCAGGCACTGGACAGCATACCACTTTACAGAGGGAAGAACTAACATTTTTGTGTAATGTGAACACCAGTTTAACAAGCTGTAGCTGAAGAAGTGAAAATACAGCCCTTAGCTCCAGGAGCCAGAGATGACTAGTAAAAGGTCAAGAATAAGTATAACTGCAAAAAAATACATGACAGCAAAATAGAAGAAACAAAAACGCTCCAGGCACCAGGTCCTGCAGTGTAACCTGTACTTTCCAACCCAACAATTACCCATTTTAGAATCGGGCTAAATAAATGCAGGTGGAAGACCCATCACATTACACAAGAAATGGCTTCAGTTCAAGTAAATATGAAATCCAGCATCTCTCTTTGAACAAATAAATCAACTAAACAAGAGCAAAAACATCACCAGTCCTGCCTTCCCCAGGAAAGCACATAACATTGAATACTTGGGATTTCAGCTCTACCAGCCCTCTATGTTTAAACTTGACATCTGAATACTTCTAAAACATGCATGGTTTCCAACAGATGCAGGAGTCTGGAAGAGGAACTCAAACCTTAAGTAAAGGTCTCTTGGTGAAGGTCACTAATTATAAAACAGCATCAAGCTCTCCAGTATCATTTCCAGTTTAACACCACTAATTCGTACATACGTCATGACCACAAGTGGATGAAATTAACCACAAGGACTTGGTGGGATTAGTCTGTAAGTCACGCTGCAGGTGGTACAGTTATCTACAGAACTGCAGTAGTACAGCTAGTTACCAGTGTTGGAGACGCAGGCTTCAGCAACCCCCAGCTGCCACCAAACGCTAGTGGTGGCTGGTCAGGATGGATGACCTGGCTTTGGTAGGGAGCACAGTGGCAGAAGGAAAGACATACAGAGTGATAAAGACTTTCCTCTACAAAACTGGTCAATAGGTAACTTTCTAAACTAGCCAGCCTTCCAAACGCACTGTGCTTCTCTCCAGGCTAAGCAAAGGTAGCTTTCAAAGTAGTTGCTCCTATGCAAACCCAAGAAACTCCTCATTACTCATTTATTAATGCCCAGGGAAGAGGAAAAGGTTGAAAGGCTGAGCAATTTTGAGCTTGTTGGAAGAGGGACAGCTCACCAAGATCTGACCAAACAGAAGCATTGGACACCATCAGCTTAAAGAAATAGCATCCATGAACAAGCTGGTTTTGCCCCATATAATCCAGTTCTATTTATTTTTAAGAGGGTCAGACTGATGCACAGCTTGTCAGGTCCACAATATACACACAGTGGTCTCACCTCAAAGGTCCCAGCCTTCAGAAGATTAACCTGGTCATGTTGGGAGAGATCTCGGAAACCTGGGATGCGCTTGGCAAACTCCACCACTTCCTTCACTGCAGGGGTAAAACTCAGGGAAAACTCTTCCCAGACTTCATGGCCAGACTTGTTTGGGTCCACATGGGGAGTCTTACTCATTGGGCAGACCTATGTTTACAAAACACATGCAGAAAACAACTCTTTAAGAGATCATTACAAATACTAACAAATACTTGAAAGAAGCAGGTTTATTCTTCAAGAAAGCTTTGCAATAATGATGCACAGAGAAAAAAAATTAGTATTCCTCAGTCAGCTCTCAAAGCAACCGGAGTTCTCCCCCTCTCTTTAAAATGAACCAAAAAACCCCATGACAGCAGTTCAGTAGCAATCTGTTTGTAAATCTGCTGACCTTGGCAACTTCAACATCACTTACAGCAGAAGAGTTGAGAGAAGCCAGGTTATGCTCTTCTTCCCTGATCTCAACTTCATGCCAGACCTCTGGATTTTTTACTTGCATTACTCCTGTAATCTCACAATTAATCACGATTTCACAATCGACCGCAATCTCACAGTCACTACTACATTCATTCTCATCTATCTTTCTTGTTTTGCAGGCAATTAAAGTGATTCAGTCAAGGTGACAAACGTGTCAACACCAGAGCAAGGAACTGAGCCTTGGCTTCCTGAGTCATGGGTTTACCAAGACAATCTTCCCCTCCTAGATGTTTGCTTTTATCTGCATCACTGAAGGAGGATGACCAAGGAACTGATATTCCAATCTTGCTCAGTCACAAGACTACAAAATACTCTTTCTTTTATACAAACATACAGCAATTTTTTGTAGGACAGTCTGAATCCATTACAATGAGATCAGAAGTATCAGCCAAGGCTGACTGCCAACAAATTCCCTCTGTAAAACCCAATCTGATGCTCTGAGATAATTTCAGTTCTGCTTTCTAAAATCTGCATCTTTTAATGAAGTTTAAATCTTTTAATATTCATTTCATCTGTCATCATCAAGGATGAGAATTTCTTTAAGTATTCCTCACAGGTATACAAAATGGTGGATGTAATCCTACATAATGTCAGCCAAGCCAGTGAAACAGATTAGCAATTCCTCAGAGCTATGCTGGTTTTTTCATCTTGAAACTGATAATTGCCTAGCAATTCTTTGTATGGAAGGTCCTAAGATTACAATATATTCAACAGGTATGTATACACACATGCAGGAGTGTGTGTTTGTGTATTTAGCAACAGCTAGAGAAAACAAGATGGAGATAGATATAAATATCTGATGTGGGTTTATTTTGTTGGGTTTTGTTTGTTTTCAAATACCAGTTGGTAACTGAGCAGTCAATACACAGAAAGCTCTTCCCTTTCTCTCTCCCCAGAAGTCAAAGAACAGCATTGTAGATTTCTTGGTTCAGCTGTGAATCACAACATAACTTTTGCATCTGAGGACAACACCCGAACCCAAATGATTACATACGGAGTAAAGGGGGACTTCTTCCATAAACTGAGAATCATTAAATATTTTGGTAAAGTAACAGGTCTAGGCACACAACTAGAAGCACAGCAGACACTAACCACTGTTGATGGTACTGGAACAGTTCACACAGGTATTGCTGAAAGTACAGTACAGTCTGAAAATAAAAAATCTGGCTCAGCACTCTGCTCTGAATCAGACACAAAAAGCACCTCAACTTCTCATCCTATGATGATCTACCCTAACTACCAGGCACTCTGACCCATGGGAAAACCACCAGTTTTTCCCTCTATGTATTATGTCTAAGCTCTCTTGAGATCTCTGCCCAACAGTCATGGAATATCTCAAGTTGGACTTGATGATCCTTATGAGTCGCTTCCAACTCCCTGTTCCTTGTAGGACTACCTACAACTAAACCATAGGACTAAGAGCATCATCCAGACTCTCACTGAACTCCAACAGGCTTCCTATGGAAGCAGGTGTCAACTTGTACAGTCACTAGCTGTCTTTAGAGAACCCTTGTCAAGAATGACCTGTTCTACTTTTCTGCGCAGGTATTGAGTAAAAAAAACAAACCAAATCCCTGAACATCTGTCTCTATTCTGGTTCAGAGCCTAACTGCACTCCCCTATTGCTACTGACTCATTTTAGATGTATCCTAATTCAAGTTCCCTGCCAAAACCCTCATTCACGTCAGCGAGAGGGGGATGCAGTGCTCTGAAGGATTCAGTTTTGTCTCCTCATCATCAGCTGTGTTAAACCTCCCTGCAGCTATTATGCACAGGTCAAAATGACTGGTTTGGGCCTCTGCAGGCAGGGCCACTCCCTGCCTGCCCATACTGACAGGTTTAACCTCTGCTTCTCAGGAGTGCCAAGAATGCCATTGCAGTGACTCCACATACTTTCCCTGCAAGGAAGAAAAGTTGGGAATTATTATTTGCCCAGAGTCTGCAATTAAAGTCGGAGCCTGCTAGTGATGGCATGGTCCACATCTACAGTAGCCAAAGAAGGCGGAAAAAACAAACCAAAACTGCAAAAGAAAAACAACAACAAAAGAAAACCCAGCATCAAGATAAGCAGCCTTCATTGTGTGAAGACCTTCAAGGGTCTTCAAGAACATGTGAAGAACCTTTACAAACTTAGAGGAAGAAAACCACTGGCAGCTCAAGCACTGCAGAAAGGTCAGGGGCTCGTGCCTCTTGATAGGAGTGCAGAATGAGAACAAGGATGTTATGTTCCCTCATCCCAGGCAGTTCTAGTGATAAAGAGAAGGACAATCTATTTTAAGGGGCTTACAGAACCAGTTCCCTGAATGGCAGAGGAACAGCAGGTGCAAGGCAAATGGGAGGGACCTGTTAAGGAAAGGAAAAAAACCCAAAATCTACATGCAAGAAAATCTTTGTTAAGAATTCAGTGAGAAAATGCAATAGCAAAGTCATCTAAGGTTCCTAGAAGTGTGTTCAGAGCCACACTTGAGCAAGTACTACAGAAAAGACCCTCAACCAACAAGCAGCTCATCTGTGCCTCTTCCTCCTGCCTCTGTTCAGAGCTGAAGATGTTCTAGGGGAGAAGGATACACAGCCTGTGGGTCCCATCGAGTCTGTATTTCACACTGCCTGTAAAATCAGCCTAGCCCTGTTAAAACAAACCACCACCCAAGAAAAACAAACAAACAAAACCCCAAAACCAAACAAAACAAAAAACCCACAACAAAAACAACAACAAAACCAGCCCATGCAGACTGGCTTAAAATCCTAGCCCCGAGGTTTCACCCCAGAAATTTGCTCTGAATGCCTTGAAGGAAAATACAGCATATCTGATTGTATAGATATCTTAAAATGAAGTCTTCAAGATTAAGTGAAGAAGGCAATTTATAAGCTCTATTTACAAACAGCCATTTTCATGTTAAGTCAAGCCAGATAAAATCTGCAAGTCTTCTTCAATCTTTGACATTAGTCTATTTTCAGTTTGCTAAAAACCAAGAAACCCCATCACTTCTATGATTTCAAACCCTCCACACAACTTGAGCCATTATTGCCCTTCATCACAACATGCACTCTCAAACTTATGTCACTGTTTTAGGTTTCAGCAGTTGTGCCAATAGTGTGCAGCCTCACTGACTGAAGTGGCACAGACGGATCACAGCCATCACCAAGCCTTTTACTAAGTCAAATCAAACAATTGATATCAATATACCAGATGCATTCTTCCTCCAGTGCTGCAAGAGTAAGTGGTATTCTTGTTTGGAGAATAGCCATCTTCTGGCATCCTATCACACAGTCGCTGAGTATAACCACTGGTGAAGTTCATACAGTGGCTGTTTGGGAAACACATGGTGTGCCCGCTTGGATAATGCATTGCGCTTCTCCCTTTGTACTGTCCACCAAGGTGCTGCTCACTTTCAGGGTACTGAGGGCCACCCAGCCCACTAACACAGTGCTTGCTGCTCAAGATGTACTGCTCAGTGTTCTTTGACACTCTCTCCCCACTCTGGGGCTGCATCATTTCTGCTGGGTTTTGGGACTGTTCTTGGTTGTACATGAAAGTGTCTTTATGGGCCCTAGTGACCATACCGATCACTTCTTCCTTTGCCATGTCAGCACCAGGAGGGGGAGAAGGGCTTTTGATGGTTTCCCGCTCTTGCTTGGGCTTGGAGGAAAGGTCTTCCTGAGGTGCTTGATCTTGATGCTCTGTTAATGCTTCACTGGGTAAGTGACCGCTGAACTGGCTGTTCATCATAGTTTTCATGGCACTCTGCATTTCAATCAGCATCCTCTGTTTTTCACGTTTGGGAATACGGCCAAATCGAACAGCTACGAAGGTGGGGAGATTAAAGTAGGGGAGAAGGAGAGAAAAAGAAGGTCAATCCTGAAAGCGTTAACATGCACACACAGAGAATACACACCCCCACCAAAAATACTGCCTTTCAAAGGAAGACATTAACTGCTCTCACCAATACTACAGCAGGGGTATTACCACTGAAGTCAAGGAGTGAGATGTGAAATGCATGCTGCTGTTTACATATAAAGAGAAGACAGCTCTACAGCATGTAATCTAAAGCCTTTTCTCCTTTTGCTACAAACCTGGCTACGGCCCACACAGAGTTGTCAGTTAACTGTCAGGCTTTAAGACTTGACCAAACCAGTACAACTTTGTGAGCTGACAATTAGCTGAACACAAACACAGTTCATAACATATTTGAATAGGTCCTACAAGACTGCTCCTCATGGACCAATTATATAATTCCCCAAAACAAGAGAGTCAGTGCTGAGTGCAACTTACCTTGGTACATTTTCCTGATAACTTTGCCTTGACAAGGACATTTTCTGATGGCAAGGGGATGGGCATCATTGTGGCTGCAGCATTTTTGACCCTGTCCTAAGGAATCTACAACTGCCTCTACCAGCCCATCCAACCACAGCCTTACAAGGATTTATAACCAGTTTCGACTGATGTAATTATGTTCGTGCAGTAGTCCATCATTAATGTAACTAGCCCTCTTTCATTAAAGCAGGTGCAACCTTATGTGCAAACAAGCGCCTAGGGGATGAAATAACTCGTATGCACGACAAGAACTCAGAACAATTATTTAGAATAAGTTTTAACACTCCACCCACTAAATTATTAACAGCCCAAGATTCCTGGTTCTTGTGAAATAAACACCCTGAGAAAATTAAAAAGTGAAACAGGAGGAAGAGTTCTGGTTTGTGACATCAAGTTGTAGCAGACAAATGAACTACACCTTCAGCATTACATTTTAAAATGTCACAAGGAGTGAACAGCAAGCAAGGGGTGGGCAGAGACACAGCTCAACACTACCCTTTCCTCCTTGCCTGCCCCCTCCCTCTAAGGGGAAAAAAAAAAGGCCAGCAGGTACATGGTCATTATGTTCATCCCATGCATCCAAACCTAACTCTTTAGGCTTTACAATGATTACTCTAAGGCTATCAGTTTAGGCAGAATTCTCTTTCATGGAAAAAAGCAACAGTAACAAAGCAAACTCATAGAAACAAAATCAAGACTCTTATTACAACCATCCCCCTAAGAGACCACTGCAGAGCATCCCACTGCATTAGCCTCCAGGGACAGTATTACATTACCAGTTCAGGATGGTCAGGGAGCAAGGCAAGCTGATCTTAACACTCCCAGACAGGGAACCTGACCCTGACAACAGGGCTGGCGGTGTTATCTGCCATTAAGACCCTTAGCAATCAGTTCCGAGGTGGGCAGCATATTCCCTCTCAGAGGACCACTGCTCAGGAACATACCATCTCTCGACATCCCAACAGACAGGCATTTTTTGAAACGACACTGCTGGCATCTGTTCCTATTCATTCTCATTATAGAGCAATTGTTATTCTTCAAGCACTTCTTATACTGGATGTTTTGTTGAATGCTTCTTCTGAAAAAACCCTGTAAGCAAACAAAAAAATCCCAGAACTATTATTACAGCACATGTCAAATCCTCCTGACAAGATTCACCTCTCCGCAAGCACAGAAAACATCCCTGCCTCCCATAAGCTGCTTCAGAGCCATCATCCCAAAGTGATTTTACAGAACTTGCTACTCCTCATGACATACTTTGTGTGTGATCTATGTATAATGCAAACTAATTATGATTTCTAATTATAGAAGATGCTAAGTTGCTTCCTGCATAGTCAGCAGCTAAGAGCAAAATATCTCCAGTATTACCTCTATCACTGCACTGACAGTTTCTAAGAGATGCACTCAATCTCGTATGACATCAGCACAAAGATGAAAGTCAAAATCAGATCTTTTGACTTCAGTCTCCACAGTCTGGCAACAAAACCATCCTGTTGTACCATATGACCTTCAAAGGTGGTTTCTTCACATAACCCTTAAGCTGATAAACTCTGTCACAGAACATAACATTTTCATTATTACAGTATTAGAAAATACAGATCGACTGATGCATGAACACACAAGCACATAGTTCTGGCTTTCCCTGTGATAAAGAACTGCCTTTCTGAAGCTGTTTCATTCTGTGTCCTAGCCCAGATGACGACTCACACCCACTATCTCTTAATGCAATTAACATTCACATGTCTGGCGTGACATGGTCCTTCCCACCTCTGTCTGCAGGTCTTGTTCTCTGCCGTGCACTCCAGGTCAGGCAGGATTGGACAAGAACTGAAGATGCTGTGTCCTGCTAAGTGGTTTGCCTTTTCCTACAACTTACACACTGTCTGGAATTTCTCAGATTTAAGTTTAATAGAGAAGCATACCAATATTTTTTTGGCAGCATCACCCCCTTTCCCCTATGGGGAGAAGTTGAGAATTTCACCAGCAGAAAGGTGAGCAGAAACACAGCTCACCTTGCAGCCCTCACAGGCATGAACACCATAATGAAATCCTGAAGCGACATCTCCACAGACTTTGCAAAGAAGAACCATGCCATTAAATTCTAGAATCAGAACAGAAAAGTCAAGGATATAGAAAACCAATGACAACTGAAAGAGTGTTTCCAACTTTTAAAACCTAGACTGAAAGCAAAATACGTCAGGTCAGTTCAACATACAAAAAACACAGCAGAGGAACAAACAAGAATGTACAAAATCCCTGACCAGTTCAGAAGGTCCCAGTGCAAGAGAGGGGCAGAGGGGAAGGAGGAAGACAAACATGAAGCACTCATCAGGACAGGGAGAAAGCATGTATTCACTGGACTTTCAATCACAGTAGCATTGTACTGAGTTGTAGAAAGTCTGGTTACATTCACACACTTTTAAAGGGACCATTTAGTTAACTAGGCCACCAAAGTTTGGGCTCAATTCGTTTTTCCATCAGGACAAAGTAAGCCCATATAAAGGCTACAGTTTCCCCAACAGAGAATTAACAAATTTTCTTTAAAATGGAAATATTAAAGGACACTTTATTTTATTATATATCATAAACAAGCCATACACTCTACCTATCTGATAGCAATTTAGAATTGGTAACTCGGCCACATCCTCATACGTAAAGACTACTCAACTGAGTGCATATCCAGAACGGCACGCTTGCACGCTTGAACTTGAAAGTACTTTCTCAGCCCTGTAAATATGCTCATGGTTTGGGTTTTTTAAGCTTTTCCCCACCTGTTTTATTTCAGCTTGTCAATAAATTCAGTAAAGACTTTTTGCAAGTCCTAAGTGCTCGCCTAACACTGGTTTCACTGAAGCCAATGGGAGTTTTACCAGTGACTTCAGTAACCACAAAATTACCTTAACAGTGAGCAACAAAGACAGCTGGAAATACTCCTGCAGAAACATATTCTACCAGGAAAAATAATGTATTTGACATTTGGGTTTCATTTGTAAAAAGGAACTAAAACTTTATTTTTTCATGGTTTTGAAAAAGAACCAAACCACAAAAATCTGTTGTTGGCTTTTTTTTTCTCTTTACCTAGCTAGTACTGAGCTAAAAATGTTATCTATCTATATATCCACCCATTCACACATCCGCCTGAGCAGTTTACAAGAGGTTGCATCTTCAGGAACCTCTGCCCTGACACCAAAAACATAGTTGATAGTGAATTTTTAAGAGGAAGTAAATGCTCTTGCTAAGAACTTAGGGTACGAACACTATAAAGAAAAAAAATTAGGGGTGGTGGGGAGGGAAGACTTTTAAGGTAGAACTGTTAGATGTTTATTCTAGATTCATTAACAATTGAAAATGATAAAACAATTCTGCCATTAAAAGACTTCAGCCTTCAAAACACTAGTCTGAACTCCAGCCGAGTGTGTGTTAAAATGCTCATTCCGGTACTCAGTTTGATTCCTGCCCTTCCAAAACTGTTTAAATATAGTTCTTTATCACTGATCCCCTCCAATTACCAAATCAGTGCAAAGTAGCTGGAACTTTGAGTTGAATGCATTTTAAAGGACTATCCTTTAGTTCCATGCTTATGGAAAATTACAGAAATGCCTTCACAGCAAACCACACAGAGGACCTGGTTGGTGCTGCATACTGGCAAGTAATAAGAAAGAAACTGTTCCTTCTTCATCATGATCTGCTAATCTGCTATTAAAATAATA
>JANHGB010050794.1:0-41961 GCA_026283785.1 Coracopsis vasa | reverse complement strand
GGAGTTTTTGGGGGTTGGGTTTTGTTTGTTTTAGTGGGTTTGGGGGGGGGCGGGCGCGGGGGTGGCCGGGCGGGAGCGGCGCGGGGCATCCCGTCCCGTTCCGGTTGGACTTGCGGTGTTAGCTTTGTTACCGGCCCGTGAGGTTACGCGGTCAGCCTGACTTCAGCGCTGTCAGCAGAAACATTGTACGGGAGGAGCGGTGCAATCAGGGGATGTTTGCGTCACGGCCATAATACATACTGTCCTTGCCCATTTCCGTTCTGATTTGTGACAGGCCACGTTGAAGGCCGATTGTATAAACAAACCGTTTGTTCAGAGGTGCCACGATCTGCAGACGGTCATTGAGGAGCTTCCCGCCAAGGTGAGCAGTCGCTGCCCTGTCAGAAACTCTGCCCGGCCTGTTCCAGGGGGATTTGCTTTCTTCACTTTGTTGTTTTCCTTGTTCCTGTTTCTTTTCTCAAGAGTTTAGAGGGTCCCGGGTGAAACTGTGGGAATCCAGCGTTTTCCCAAAGAGGTAAAACCCTTTTGTAAGCACTTAAATGGTTTCAGTTGACTGCACTTCATTAACACCTTTCAGCCTCAATTCATGAGACTAGTTTTTAGAGTGTGACAAGTAATTGGGTAGATGCTGATGAGTATCATTGCAACTTTAGTAGGATCAGAAATCAGCATCGATTTCCTGTAATTGCCATATTATAATACATTCTTTTGAATGGAAGCACTGCCCAGTGATAATATGGAAATGGTCATGGATAGGTGGCAGGCAGCATCTTTGTGCACTCCAGGATATGCAGTAGAGATTATTCCAGTGAGGAGTTGTACATATTAGTTATTCGTGTCTCTTCCCTAAAGGAACTACATGGCATCTTCCCCTGGCTGGTGGAGAGCATTTTTGGTAGCCTGGATGGCATAATTATAGGCTGGAATCTTCTCTGTTTGCAAGGAAGAACAAATCCTACAGAGTATTCTGTGGCTTTGGATTTCCTGGATCCCAGGTAAACTCATTTCAACACAGATTAAAAAATGTATGGTGAACAACCAACCAGTGTTTGACCATTTTCTGTTGTGCAAACATAAGTTCATAAAAGAGCGACAAGAGAGGGTACTTACCATGTGTTTTCTTTCTGATGTTCGTTTGCAGTGGACCAATGATGAGGCTGGTTTATAAACTCCAAGCAGAAGAATACAGATATGATTTCCCAGTCTCATACCTTCCAGTGAGTAACTGAAAAATTTGTAAGACAAGAATGTAGTTGTTGCAGTTGTTGGAACTTTGCACACACTGTATACATATGATTCAATACAGGCCAAAGTATAGTCTCAGTGCTCCAGTTTTGGAGCACACCCATTTCTCTAAACAGTTGCTGGAGGAAGAATTTTGTAGGAGGTGGAGTTGTCAGCAGCTGATATTTGTGCTGCTTGGCCAAGAAAACTGCATTGTGATTCTTGTCCCATCCCCAGCTTGGTCATTGTTACCAATACTTCATAGAATCATAGAATATTTAGGGTTGGAAAGGACCTTAAGATCATCCAGTTCCAATCCCCCTGCCATAGGCAAGGATGCCTCACTTGCAGGACAGAAAATAGTTTTCCAGTCTTGTCACAGAGCAGTGCCTTCCCTGGCTCTGCTTTGTCCCTGTGTACTTGAAGTCTAATTCATATCCTTTGTATGAATCCTAGATATGAAGTATGACCTTTCAAAGAAGGGTATTTATCTGCAGATTTGTTTCACTATGTTTCTTCAGTTGCTATGAGCTATCTCATAACAACTGATACCTGTAAAGCTATCAATTCAGATAGCTCTACAGTCTAACAAAAGGAACTATCATTTGAGCATATAATAATTGCTGGTCTACAGCTCATTTACCCTAACGAAACAATCAGCTAACGGGCAAACAGCAGTCTCCTACTGCTCCCAGTACAACCTGATACTTGTTTTCTGTGAGAAAGTTGGCAGTTATCTAAAGAGCATGCATCTGCACAAGGAACTACTGCAATGTAGTAAAATCCCATAGAGCTGAATGTAGAAAGCATCCCAGAATGCTGGAATGCAGTAGAACTTTGCTATCTGAAAACATACTCTGCAAATATGCTGAGTAGGCACATTGATAATTCATTACTCTGTCTTTCAGGGCCCCGTGAAGGCTTCAATACAAGAGCAAGTCATACCAGAATGCTCTTTATACCACAACAAAGTCCAGTTTCCTTCATCTGGTGGTTTAGGTTTGAATTTGGCTCTTAGTATCCTTTTAACAGTTGGATATTTAATTCCTTTTAAGTATCTAAAACTGAGATATTACAAGCGTTTCTGTAGTGTATTTGTGTCCGTGGTAAATCACAGTCATGCTAAAGAGTTTGGGCTGATTAGAAATGTTTAGATTCCAATGAAAAAATGAATTTGTCCTCTTCTTATAAACTCTTGGGGGGAATTTCTGGCTCTATTCAAGTCAACAACAAAATTCCCAGTGCTTTCAGTAGAACCTGTATTTCACAGTTCTTGTTTTCATAACTACTCATAGTTTACTTAATATGATAGAAAAACAGCATGTTAACTTGGCAGCTGGCGCAGTTGTTGCAAGCACTCTAGTTGCAGCTGCACTGGTTTCAGCCTGAGACAGTCAAATGTGCTAAGAGTAATGCGAACACACCTTGCCACATTGATAATTGAGGTTTTCTCTATGTTTGAGTCAGTTGGAAAGCAAAGCTGAATTTGCTGTTAAGCTTTAGCAACTTAATTTAGCATTGACAAAATAAAAACTTAATGTCTAGTCAGCACCCCCAGCTGTACCTGTTTTTTATTATCTGATCCTTGACTGTTCTTCCAGATCCATTTGAATATTACATGTTTTACTTTGCAATTAGTTTGATTACACAGAAGGTAAGTACCTTTCACAATTTTTCCTTTAACATAGTATTAGTTTTTCTTCACAATGCTTTAAGAGCCTGCTAAGATGCAGTCAAGCTAAATTAACAATGATTTTGTCTGTACTATTACTATTTGTTATTGCTTTGGTTCAGTTGGTGATGGAGACTGGATAATAAACAAAATACCCACCTTAGATATACCAGTAAGCAGACTGTCCAACAATACACCAACATGGAGTAGGCAATGGATGCCAAATGGGTTTCCTACCCCTCTGTTCAGTAAGACAGTTTATGCAGTTGTAATCACAGCTCTGTACTATGGGGTCTGGTTGTTTGGTTCCTCTTCCTGTTGTTACCTGTGCTATATGACACTGCTTTTCTCATACTTGGTTACATTCACAACTACAGCAACAGTTCTGTTAAAATTAGTTACTTTACCTTTGCTCCAAGGTATCTTTGTTGTCAGTTCACTCTTTATAGCCTTCTATATAGGGCCATAGGGCTTCTGCTTATTTATACTAAATGGGTCTGACTGCATAGCAGACATGCTGCAGCAGTGATTTAAGGTAATAGTATATAACTCCACGTATATCCTGTGTGTCTGTTTCAGAACACATCCGCCACTTATCATGTGAGCCCTTCCAACAGTGCTTATTTCATACTGGTGGACACATACCTGAAGTGTTTCCTCCCCACAGAAGGAAGTGTCCTTCCTCCACCTCCTCTAAATCCTGGGGGAGCCATCCCTTCCCCAACTCCCAGGTAATGACTACAGTGCCAGAGGCAAACTGTGGGAACAGTGCTTACAAAATACATGAAAGACCTCCACTCTTTATGATCTGTATGTACTTATGTAATTACAAACATTAAATATATTTATGTTCACTTAATTTTACCATAAAGGTTTCACTTGGAAGTCTGAAAAGTAGCTACTATTGGAGCAGAAAAGGCATGTACAAGCAACGAAAATTAATCAGTTCATCCACTCCAGTTGCGTTTTGTGCACTGCAACTGGAGTAGGACAGATCTGATTGTACTTGACAGTAATTTTTACTATCTTCAAATACATATGGTGTATGTAAAGATGGTATTGGTGACAACACTGTTACAAGGACACTTACATTTTTCATTAATGTTGCTATAAGGCCACACAACTTGGCAGTTGATCATTTTGTTTCAGTTCTGAGGTTGCCATCCTTGATAGTTAAATGCTCTTATGAACTACTTTACAGTTCTTTGAAACTGATGTGTTGGGACCATGCCCATGGTTTGCTGCAGACTCATAGGGCTCATAGGTCTCTTAGTTTGTAACTTCCTGATATATAAAGCCAAGATATAGATTAGTAATCAAATCACATAACAAGTGACTGCATTTCAAGTGACTTTTTGCATGGTAATGGATTGAGCTATTTAGCCACAACTGGAAGGAAGAAGATGAAAGATTTTTGACTACTTACTAAAGTTTTATGTGTCTATGTGAATATGGCATAAAACCAAACTCACAAAGTTGAAGTGAAAATTCTCCAGTACAAGCAGATAGTCTTTTGTGCTTTGTAATGGCTGAGTGTGTGAAAATCCACATTTTCAAAATCAGTTTTGCTACTCAAATTCATAAAATGTCATCAATATTAGCAATTTTATACAAACGTAAAGATAAATAGCCATTATATTTTCTGTAACTGCATTTTAAATAGCAGTTTCCATCGTCTGTTGAACCTTAGCTTGTACCCAGGAAAATACAGATCAGGTGAATTATGAATATGGAAGACAGAGTGAAAGAAATCAAACTGAACAGAACGGAAAACCCATAACATTAGGCCTGTGTAAAGCTGGTTCAGTGCAGTAGGAATAGGGATGTAGTATTTCTTTAAAGTGACTAGTAATTGTAACACAAGGCAGAAGTTCAAATTGTGCAATCAGCTATATAGTTTTACTTCTTAGACTGCTTTCCAGTTTATAGTCCAGTGATTAAAAGTGGTGCATTTCCCTGTACTGAGACTTACTGACTTCAGTATTTCCATTCATCTGTCTGTAAAGGTCTCCAGCAGTGCCTTTCACTCCGCATGGCATGCACCACACCAGCCTGCTGAAACGGCACATTGCCCATCAGCCCTCTCTGAATGCTGACCCAGCCTCCCAGGAGATCTGGAGATCAGAAACACTACTGCAGGTAAGTTGAATTTAAGGAAGAAAACACCCCACATTTCTTGCTGCAAATTGAGGAACCTCTTCATTTAAATCAAAGATAGTTACGCCATTTTGGTTTAGTTTTTGGAATTGAACGGTGCAGTTGTTGTTTTCTGTTAGTGAAACAAAGAACAACTGAAACTGTTAACTTGTAATTTAGAAAGGCACTTTTTTTTATTAAGACTGTGTATCTAACAACTGATCCCAAACATTTGAGTATTCTTTTTCCAGGAAAGTTTTTAAACATGATTTTTTTTATTTTTAAATCTTACATCAGTTCTATGCTCTAAACAAAGGTCGAGCAGAGAGAAGTTGGTTCCACTCACCATCAAGGGAAAGGAAAGGAGAATCTTGACAGTGGTTCTGAAACAAGTTCCTACCATGTTGCTGAACTGAATTATTGATGCTTAGCAGGTGCTAACAGTGTGCCAACTCAGTCATTTGCATTGACATGATAACCTGAAACATCTCTGAATAGGTGGTTATCTATTTACAAAGTACAATTTAGTCTTCAAATTACATACTGTGGTCTTCCCCTATACTTAGCTTGTGACTGACAAGCCCTGGATTATTTCTCTTTCCCTAGCTGAGAAAATATTTGTTTTGCAGATCTTTGTTGAAATGTGGCTTCATCATTATTCACTGGAAATGTATCAGAAAATGCAATCCCCTCACGTCAAGGTAATAGTTTGTACTTAATTCGTGAGTGTCATCTGATGGTTGACCTCGTGTCTTGGGGTAAATCTCGTATTGTGTGCATAATTGTTTTGGTGTATTAGTGCAAACAAAAGAAATAATTTACCAGAATATCTACACAAGTGTGTCAGAATTGCTAATCCAGTTATGAAGAATGTTGTGAATGTGTCATCCAGGTTTGCCTTCATTGCAGAAGTTGTGTTCTGTTTTTTGTGAAAGATGAGTTTGTAGGAAGGTCACAACAATCTGAATGCCAAGAGCCAAACTGTTAATGATGGGGAAGATGCCACTATAAACCCATAGTATTAAATCTCAATGGGGCAACATGGCTGCTAAAAATAGCTAAAATTTGTTTCCAGCAGTGATAACTGCTGTTACTGAAATACCAGTTAGTAATTGCTAAGATTCATAACCATTTTTTAGCATAAATCCAAAATAAAAAAAGAAATCTTACAAAACTGTCCCTCATTGTTAAGTGAATAAGCCAATTTTGTTTCCTATTCCAAAACATGCTTTTCACCATGATGGTGTCAGTAGTTCTGTAGCTACATATCTTAAAAAGCTCTTGCACAGATAATACACTGTTTTAAGCAGTTTGTGGTGGCCTGTTTAGTAACAAACTACTGCATGTAAAAATTAAGTAACTGTTGGGGAGGCCAAGATCAAAGGCATTATAAGCATAAAGGGAATTTGAAGGAGAAAACGTTGATCCTCTGAATTCCCTCTGGGTCACAGTGGGACTTTCATAGAAGGTGGGGAGAAATATGAAAGCTACTCAGGATTTACTCCTGTTTGAAAGAGCAATATGGGAATTGATCAATTGAGAAATTCTAATCCTTTACTCCACAGGCTATAAAATAACAAACTTACTTACATTTTGCTAGGGAAAAACATTGGGGAGCTGAAGTATGATGGGTTTTGTCTTTTGCTCTTAAATTTGAGGTCAAAATGCAAAGTCACTAATGTTGCAAAGTCTCCACTTGGGACTCCCAGCAGCATGGCTGTGATGCACCTGTGATGGAAAGGCTTTGCTTGAAGTACCTTTGGTCTGTCTGTCTGTCCGGTCTCTGTGCATCAAGCACTGTGCTTAAGCCAGAATGATGATTGCTTTAAACTTCTCTCGTCTGTTCACCCTCTGTATTTCAGATGCTTTCTTCTAACACTAGGGAGCAGCAGTTATAGACAATGACTATCAAAGTTATGGTGGAATAGGGACTAGGTAAAGCTGAAAGTTCTCTGAAATCATCACTTCGGGATCCACAAGGTGTGTTGAGCCACAGCTTGAGGCCGTTAACTCCCTAATGGTATTTTAGTTTTGTCTTTGATGGGAAGTAATCATGAACATGTGAAAAAGGAAGTTTTTACTCTTTGGGGGTTAGAACATCTGAATAAGGGACTGGAATTCCCCATGACATCCATAAATGGATTCACATAAATGGATCCCTCCTGCAGGACTGAGATCTGAGTTCCAGATCATCTGGGACAGGACCTGTGATGCTTAAACTAAGCTGTCAGCTGGTCTTAATGTGGGCTGAAGGAGAATAGTCTGCTTCATAGCTGCTCAGATGAGGAATTGGAATATGCAGAATTGCAAGTTTTGATTTAACATAAGGGTTTAAGTTATTAATAATTAAGCAGGTGCACTTGATCCCATTTAGCATTCTGTGCATTTGGAAAGAGGGGTAATCAGTGACCATTCATCCCTGAAGTCTGTTTGACTGTCAGTGGCTTGAAGTGGCCACATACCTGTTTTGGAAAGTGAGATGAGGTTCCACAGAACTTGCACTTTCTTTGTCCAGCAGCCAGACTCGTTTGCTTTGATGGGCCAAGCCAGATCCCAGATATGTAACTTTCCTGTGAAGTGCCTCAGGGAATGATAGATTTTCCTTAAACCTTGTCAATATCATCATAGACTTCTCTTTACAAGTAGAAGGAGGTGGAATGGAAATGAATAATTTCTTTTGAGAAGGTCTATTTCTTTTCTACTTTACTGCTTTGAATTCTTTCTGGGTCTGGTGTAAATCTGAGGTAACACTATTTGCTATGCCGTTTCACTGTTTTCCCCATTAATTAAACTATTTTCCCATTCTTTTACATTGTCTGTTTCCTTTTTCTCAAATGATCCAGAGCCTAAGTGTGCAGCATCTCTTTTCCTATTCCCTCCTGCTGTAATGACAATGAACCCTTAAAAAGACATTTTTGATAAAACTTCATGTAATGCTTCCTGACCTTCCAATGCCAGGTGCCACAGACCCCAGCACTGCTTGTGGAACACCAAATAGACTACAGGCTCTTGCTGATTCCTGTGGCAGGGAAGATGATTATGAAGCAGACAAGTCTGAGTTACTGGGGATCTTGCAGGAACCACTCTAAGAGAGTAAAACTAAAAGATACCAAACTGGCACTAGAGGACATTGGGTAGGGGCTATTCAAAGACAGCAGAGGTGTGATCGGGAGAGTTAGTTTAGATGCCTGAAAACAGTCATTGGGATCTGTGTAGTGTACATTTTTTATGTTTTTTCATTAATTTCATACATGTGTGTCACTGTCGCTACAGTATCCTCTTCACCATTGCATTGTCAAAAAATACTCTTTACCTTATTCGTCCAAGAAGAGGTAGTAAAAGTAATTTCCTCTTTCGAGGACATTCATAAGACCTGTAGCCTTCCTAAAAGGCCTTTAAGTGGAAAGAGAAGACAGAGGATTTCTCTGAACTGGAAATGTACTGGACAGGGTCAAAATGATTTTAAAAGAAACAAACTTTTTTCTTCCTGTCCCCTGGGAAGAAGAAAGTATGAATTTGAGTTTCTTCCCAATATACAAACCATGGTTCTCCAGCAGCACAGGAAGAAATGACAAAGTTTTCAAAACAGCGTTAAAAAAGCTTGCGGGCTATTGAACGCTTTTACTCCATTAATAAACCACTGTAACTGTGCGTAAACCTGTGTTGCTGCAGTTCAGTTAACTTCTGAAACGGGGAGTTCATTTGGCAAAACCTCCATATATCCCCTACCAGTACTTGCTGTGAGGCTAGCAAAGAGCCACAACCACTTACAGCTATACCTATACACTTGCTCCCAGTTGTATTTCCAAATTGATAAAAGGCATGAAATCTTGTGGAATCAATGTACTGAGCACCAGAAAGAAGGATACTGTGGCTGCAGTTCTTACTGTGGTTTGTTGTCCCTGACTGTATTTGTGATGTTCATTTTTCCCCACCCTTCTTCCTTGGGCTCATTCTCACTCTTTTTTTTTTTTTTTTTCTCTTGCTCTCTTCTCTCCTTTCTTCCCTTCCCCCCCTTCCTTTTTGTTTCTGTTGTCTCAGCTGGAGGTTCTCCACTACCGACTCAGTATCTCCAGTAAACACCACGGTAGTCCTGCCCAATCCAGCTACCAGGCCCTCCACGCATACCAAGTATTACCATCTTTTCATTTTGTTTCCTTTATAAGAATCTTGTTCCATCATATAATCTGCGAAGTGTATTGGTGCTAGCTGTACAGCAGCTCTTTCTGCCAAGGTGTGGTTTTACATCTTGACTGAGAACGCTGCACTGAGATTTACGAAGTTTTCAATGCAAATAGATACTGAGAGGTGTTAGCAAAGGCCATGGAGAAAACAGTTACAAATCTAGCATATTATGAGGACTAATTGTGAACTCTCATTTTTAGAGATACCCTCTTATAATGCATTGTAGAAAGAGGCTTATCAGCCATGCTGATATTTTTTGACATCAAAATTGGCTTCACCCAATGGCAGATTTGTGGCCCTCACACACTAACCATTTAAGCAGAAAGCATGGAAGAGAAGATCCGAATTTACATGGCTGCCACCTAAAATTAAGGTAGGTAACATGTAGAGAGTTTTAGCCAGTGAGATGTCATTGGATAGTACTAAATTTATAGTGGCAATGTGAACTTCACTATACAGTTTTGCAAAAGCACACAAGTGGTACATTTGCAGATTGTTCAGGAAATGTGCATGCAAAAACATTCCTGTTGGAACAGATTGCTGATTCCTCTTTCCTTACTTCAACCCTTTATTCATTGGGTCTTCATTTTGGGAAAAGGGAGGGCTGAGCATATATGCTATAAAGCTGTTGTTATCCTTGAAAGCTCTTTAGCACTACATAGAATTTTCCTGCTGTTTAATCCTTTAAGTGCTGTGGTATCTCAAGGTACTGCTTAGAAAAGAAAACAGGAACTACTACTTGTGATTAAATCTTTTTTTGCTGTTATCTAATTACTGTGTTAAGAATGGTACACATCCATCCTGTAAGCTAAGGTTTTACAACAAAAACACTTGTGAGTGTTTTTAAACCAGTAATGTTGATAATGGTGCTGATCCAGGCTAAGAAGTAAAGATAAGAATTACTAAGTGGAAAACGTGCTGGCATCACCTGAAGCAATGTACTGAAATAATGGTATTGATAAGTCTTGTAAATTCAAAAGATACCTTTGGGGGAGCCTAGAATTTTTAGTTACACCTTTTCAAGGCCTATAGCGGAGTACTCAACCTCTTTAGTTGCTTTTGGAGATCCCAACCTAAACTTCTAGAACCGAGTAACTTCTCAGAGTCCTCCTCAGAACTATAGAAAACATGCTGACTTGCCAGGAGCTGTCAAGAACGCAAGACCAGCCTTCATTACAGGTTAATCCTCTCTCTTAGAAAGCTGTACTACATGATTATATCTGCTATTAGGCCTTGAATCTTTTCCTGGAGTGAACTTTACAGTGTATTACAAATCTTAACGAGGTTGTAAAAACACATCTGCTTTGCCTCAGGCATTGCAGAGAAAGGACACACAACACACCCACACCCCAGCAGTGGAAATACTATTGAATGGGTTTAAGAAATGGAAGCTTTTTGTATAAAAATGTCTGCCAGTCCCCTAGAGTCATATTCTGCATCTTACTCCAGCATGGCTGCATTTGGCACCCTGGAAACATCTTGCAGCTATTAATACACTTTTCCAGCATCTTCTGTTATATTTGCAGCTGTAACTTTTGTTTCATGTACATTTTTCTCAACTTGTAATAAACATGAGAGCTGTGAAATGTAGAATATAAATAATGTCTTAAACTTTGCCTTCAGTAGTGGATTGCTCTTAAAGCAGATTACAGTAGCAAAGGAGTTAGTATTTTGACCCCAGATTCTTCAACAGACCAGCTCCGGTGCTGCGCACCAGAACTAGTTTGTTTTTCTTATTCATCTCCCTGTTATATCATACACTTGCTGTGTCTCACCATCACTCCTTGAGCTACTCCCACTCAGGCTGCTTCTACCCATAAAGATGCTGGGAGCAACAGGATCATGCAGGACTTGAAGCAGTTCTTATTCTTACCATAACTCTTCCCAAGATTATTCTTATAAGGCAGATAAGTACCAGCATAGGAAGAGAACTCAATACAGCCAGACAAGAGCATAAACAAAGGATGTGTTGTGCTGTCCACAGCAATGAACTTATAACCATAAAGAAAGGCTGATACTCTTTTTTCAGTAAAGGGTAAGTTGAAATCTACAAGTTATTCTGTTTTTTAATGCTAGCCTGAAATTCAGTGCATTGGAGTACTATGGATGCTTTCTTTTACAATCACATTATCAAAAATATGCTACTGTTTCTTAGTGAACTGATGGCAGAAGATTGATGCAGCTCATCCTGGGGAGCAAGTCTGTCTAAAATCAGGTGGCACCAAACTACAGTGAAGTACCTAGAAGGAGGAGAGCATTCTTGCATTTCAGTATCTTGATCTGATCTTAGTTTTCCTGAATTATCTCCTGGACATTTAGCATATGATACTCATTATCTTCCTGTCTTTGCTTTGAATTTAGGAGTCATTTAAGCCCACTGAAGAGCATGTGCTAGTGGTAAGACTGCTTGTGAAACATCTGCATGCTTTCAGCAACAGCCTGAAACCAGAGCCTCTCTCCCCTTCAGCCCACTCCCACACAGCCAGCCCACTAGAGGAGTTTAAAAGGTAGGTATATGAGCAGGCTGTCTCTGAGGCATATATTGCTTCTCCCTGAAAAACTCTGCTTTCACTGAGAGGTTGAATTAGGCTGTTTTGATGGCTAAATACAGAAGTACATTAATAAAAGTACATAAGAGCTAATGTATTGTTTCTCACACCCACTGGAAGGGGTGCTAAGGGGGCATGTCTTGCTGTTATACTAGTCTATATCTTGGCACAAGTCAGAGAAAAGAAAATGCTACTGGAGGTTTCTGGAGAAGGTTAGTGGAGAATTTTATGTTTATGTATTTGAGTTGAAATTCAATGGGCAGAAGTAGCTTCAGTTAAGAAAGAACAAGTTTGGGTCAGTGCTTTCTGTATTTGCATTTGTGGTAGTGTGTTGAGTTTTTTACCTTTTTAAAATTTGCTGATGTTTACACAGCTGTCTTTGAATCTGTTTGCAGGGTCGTAATTCCTCGGTTTGTCCGACAGAAACTGTATGTCTTTCTGCAACACTGTTTTGGCCACTGGCCTCTGGATGCCTCTTTCAGAGCAGTACGTACCTGCTTGTCTTTCTAAGTCTGTATGCAACAGAACTAGTAATTAGTTATTACTGTTTAGCAGCTATTTCTTGGTCTCCAAACATTTTGGGGGTTAGAGCAGTTAAATTATTTATATACATACATTTAATGTTAAGAGTGCCAGTGAGACATAGTTAAATAGATCTTGGTGATAATTACTACAGGTTGTTGGCATTAAAAAGAAGGAGGTGTTACATTCTTACAGGTCCTAATTTCTTAATATCTAATACAGTAGGTCATAAACGAAAGCAGTAAGATACAATTTATGATAGAAATTGCAAATATTACCTCCTGCAAGCAATAAAGAAATGTATCAGACCATGACTCTTGGTAATTAATGTAGAAGTTTAAAAATGCAGAATGTAACAAGGCTTGATCTTACTCACTAGATTTACAGTTGGCTGTATCGCAGTGTTTGAGGTACACATGCGAGGCACAATGTCAGAAGAAATGACTGCAGAGGCCATGGCAAATCTGTCCTTGGCTACTCCACTGTGTTTCCTCAGGGTGGTGGGTATGTCTGGACAGAAGAGGAGAGCTGAAATGATACTCGTGTAGCATCTTGTTTACTTATTTCAACAAGGATTCAGTGAACACTATCAGAGCTGTTAAATGCACCTTAAATGTAGCCACCAACTAAGCTTTTTTGTAGCTGCTGCATGAGTGCTGTGTTATTTATGTATTATAGAAAATTCACATTGGTCCTAATGAACATGTACTTAGTTTTTCAGTTCTTTTTCAGACACTCAGATTATAAGTGAGAGCTTTATTCCTAAAATCTTTTAGTTGTCATTAAGATAACATTCAGCCCTTTCTGTCTTTCAAAAAAGTATCGGTACTCATGTGGTTTTATGTGTGATTTTGCTTAGGTTCTTGAGATGTGGTTAAGTTACTTGCAGCCATGGAGATATGCTCCGGAAAAGCCACCACAAAGCACAGAACACTTACCTCACAGCGTGTCAGAGAAATGGTAAGGAGAAAAGCAGCTGTGAGTAACCTGAACCAAACTTCAAGTAGGATTTCAATCTGAATTAGTTTCTTGTACAAGATTAGAGACTGTTTCTTACAACACAAGCTTTTGGTTTGAGACTAATCTTTTGTCCTGGTGTAAATACACCATCTTCCTGGAGACAGTATAAAACAGTTACTTAATGACTCTTTGGCAGAAGACAAAACAACAATTATTTAAATAGCTGTACTCACAAATCCTGTACTTACTTTGACAGGGCTACCTTCATTCAAGAAAACCTACTCATGTATACTAAGCTGTTTGCAGCATTTCTGAACAGAGCTCTTCGAACAGACTTGGTCAGTCCAAAAAATGCTTTCATGGTGTTCCGAGTAGCTAAGGTCTTTGCTCAGCCCAATCTAGCTGAAATGATCCTGAAAGGTAAATGGATATTTTGACATCTTATGCTTTCCTGTCTCAATCTTTCTTCACAATGGCTACGTCTTACCTCAGAAGCACTGAGATGAATACTTACTCCCATTCTGTATGCTATTTTGCAACTCAAAAGTCTGTGTCTTCCCAAATGTTTGTTTAGTATTGGTTTAGTAAGTCTACAGTTCTTTCCTAATCACCATCATTTAGATTTCATTCCACGATTCTTTTTTAAAGAATAAAGAACTCAATATTGGGTGTCTACAATGAAGTCAGGCTTTTTTACACTTGTCTCACTGATTATTTATCTCAGGATTAAAAGTTCTTATGTCTCTAAAAGTATTTATACTTAGCAAAATAACTAGTCAGCTATTCAAATATGCTCTTCAGGATAATTAAAATACAGTAAATTTGGGAGAGGCAAGATACAGCAAGTATCAATGTCTGAAGTGTTAGGACACTCTACTGCCTTTGAAAAAAAAAAAAGAAAAAACCCAAAAAAACAAACTTAAAAGCTTGAAATGTCTGTATGGCCTGCATTTAAATGCAGTCTGGCATTGTCTACTGTGGGCAGAGACAATTAAATGAAAAAAGGTAATTAAGGCCTCTTTCCTCCTAGAACTGCCTCTTTATCTAAAAGCAAATTGTCCAGTAGCCTTAAGGTTCTTTGTAGCTAGACTTTTCCCAGGCACAACAGGGAGTATTATATAACCATCTTCACTCCTTTCCTCAAAATCTAGGAGAACAGTTATTCCTGCAGCCAGAACTTGTTATTCCCCATCGTCAACACAGATTGTTTATGACTCCCACATTTGGTGGAGCCTTCTTCTCATCATGGCCTCCAACTACTGCAGATGCCTCATTCAAGGTGAAGAATCATATTTACAGCCTAGAAGGACAGGACTTCCAGTATAAACAGATGTTTGGCACGGAAGTCAGGAATTTGGTAAGCAACAACTTTCACCTGTCTTTCTATTTTGACAGGATTTTTCTCAGTGCTTAGCATCCATATTATAAGTGAAGAGTGGAAAAATTCACACCCTGCCCTACTGTATAATTAACTTTGCTGATGATAACTTCTGGAACCTGAGGGGTCTCAATCCAGCACAGCTGTAAAAACCTACCTGCTCTGCTAAATAGAAGTTAATGTAACAGCTTGCTGAGTATTATGTTATAAATATATATATATTTCCTCTCAGACATGCTTACTGTGAACTTCTGATTCACTTGATTCATTAGTATCTATCAGATAAAAACAGCAGGAGGAAATAAAAGGCAGCTGAAAAACCTAAGCAGCACACAATAACTGCCTTTGCCCTAATAGAAATGCAGCTAACAGTCTTAACACAAGTCCGTATTAGGTAAGAGAGTGGGTTTGCCCTCACCGCCAGGTATCAAAGTGCAGTTTTATCCATGTATTGATGCTTAGTGGTCCTTTATCTTTGTCCCACACAATTTTGTTTGTTTGTTTTAGGTGTTAAAACTGGCTCAGTTAATTTGTCAGGCACAGCAGACAGCAAAATCCATAACAGACCATTCTGCAGACACAATGGCTAGCCAGTCCTTCTTTTCGTGGTTTAGATTTACACCATCTGAGATGAATGGTTCCTACACAGGCAATGACCTTGATGAAATTGGGCAAGACAGCATCAAAAAAACAGATGAATATTTAGAGAAGGCACTGGAATACTTGTGCCAAATCTTTAAGGTACGTAACATCTTTCTACAAACTCTCCCTATGTAGCAGTGTAGTACAAGAGTCAAGATCCCTCAAATATACTTGGGTCTTTCTTGTACTTTGTGGAGTCACAAAGCCATCCAGAGACCCTGCTAGCGCATTTTGTTGTAAACATCTTCTGGGCTTGACTTTACCCTGACCACTTCAAAACCCCTTTCAATAGAGATGAAACTAGATGCTCTGAATTTCTAAATACCAAGCCTACTTTGTTTCAAGTGAACACTCCTACTGGACTTTATAGTTTAGACCAAACCTGTCTCTTTACTTGTGCATGTTCTTGTGTTTACAAACAGGCAAGGCATGGCTTAAATTTTAGAAGCAGTCCAGTATCTTCTAAATGTAGAGCTATAAAAATACAAATAAATAACTACAGCTATGAACTAGAAGCAGTCAGTGGATTTGGTTAAACTTAAAAGAACGGATTAATTTCTGTTAGCTACACTCCCTTATACAGAATTGACCTAGGAGAAGACAGCCATTTGACAGCTCTGAAGGAGTAAGGTACATATAAAACAGAACACCTCTCCTGGATTTGAAGAGCACAGACAAGAAATATGGAGACTTTTATTCTCTTTTAATGTCTGAGGTGCTATTCATAGAATAGTTATTAGAACTGCTATTAAGCAGCTCTTGATATCTGTTATTCCTGAGTAGCTGAATGGAGCCCAACTGACCCAGATGATGAAGAACTGTGAGATGGCTCAAGACAAGAATGGGAAAAACCAGCTTCCAGACTGCATTGAAAGTGAGGATGGCCTTATTCTTACACCCCTTGGCAGGTACCAGGTGAGATAAGAAAGATTCCATATTGCTACCCTAGATTGTTCTTGGAAAAAAAAAAACCTAACAAGTTGTCCTTCTACATCCTGGAGCTAAGAGAGATGCCTGCATAAAGATGTTTCAGATGGGAGCTACAAGATAAGGGGTTTATTTTCTTATTTCCAGATCATAAATGGCTTACGTAGATTTGAGGTGCAGTATCGAGGGGATACTGAGCTTCAGCCCATTCGAAGCTATGAAAATGCCACTCTTGTCCGCCTCCTATTTCGGTTATCCTCTGTGCTTAATGCAAGGGTAAGTACAGCACTGCCTCCTCTTGTGTTTTCCACTGCAAATTTGTTCTTGCACATATATGACACTGGTTTGTTCTTGCTCTGTCTCCTTTATTGTGGTCTGTATGAGTATTCCCCAGTAGTATCAGGCCTGCTTCTCTACCTGTAATATGACAGCTTAAATGTAGTCTTTATGCTTGATCTTTGAACAGTGGAGTATCATTCAGAATGAATGTTTCTGAAACAGGAAGAGCAAATCCTTTTCTTCCACTAGGTTTAATAGATACAAGGCAAGTCTGCACTAAAGCAGTTCTGCTATTTTTGAGTACATTTTGAATATTTCTCCCCCTCCTATAAATGAAGTGCAAAGTTACACTTATTTTATGGCAATAGTTACAACAGAATACTAATGTTTAAACTTTTCTTACCTCAGTTTGCTGATCAGATGGATGTGCTTTGCTCCAGGGAAGATTTTCTTGGCAGACTTTGTCGCTACCATCTTACCAAGCCCCATCTCATACAGAAAATCAGGTGTAGTCCCATGGTGAAGGACAGAACAAGCCAGAACTGGGGACCAAGAATCAGTCTGAGGTTTCTGGCTAGCTACCGGACTCTCATTTTTTTGCTGATGATCTACTTCATTGCATCCTGGTTTAACATTGGGCCAGTGGGCTGCACATTCATTATCCTGATTGGATATTTTCTCTATGCCACAATAATGACTTTTTTCTCTGAAAGATGGAAGCCACATGAACACTAATTTCCTTGTGTCAGGTTACACTTGTAAAAATAAATGTTTTAAGGATAAACCTGGGATTCAATGACTGTTTGAATTACTGTATCAGATCTTCCTAAACTATTTTTTAATATTAAAGTTAATTGAGTTTTATAAACAAATGATGTGGTCTTTGTGGAGTAGAGAGAATCAAAGTAAATTTTATTTTTATAAAAGCATTCTGTAGAATCTTGTGAATCACTGGGGTTTCTTGAGAGGGGGAAGAATGAGCCTTTATACTGAAAGGAACTTTAATCAGGAGCACTCTGGTCAGTTTACACAGAATAGCTAAGGGTCTAAAGTTTAATCTAGAAATACAGTTTCTTCTAAACCACTACACAGGTAGCAACAGCAGGTAAAAAGCTGGAGGCATCTTGCTAGAAATAAAATGCACCAATATTCTCAGCACTAGCCTGAGCTACATTTTAACAAACCTGAGCTGCACACAAAATTCATATGCTTCAGTTATACTTATTGGAAGTACAGGGAGAGGAGGAATGCAACATTCTTTGCTTCCCAAAGTTCTAGAGTAAGGGAGTCCCCTTCTAGGTTACCACCTCCCAGGTCATGAGGGTTTGTGGGGGAATTGGAAGGGTTTTGGTTTGTTTTGGGGGGTGGGGGTTTTCTGGTTGGTTGGTGGTTTTTTTATGACAAGTTCTGCAGTTAGCTACTATGAGAATCTAATGTTCTGAAACATAAACCAAACAGTGCTGAGAATGGTGGGAGGATTTAACATTACAGTGGAAGGAATATTTAGTGCTGTCCTCTAGAAGACTATACGCTCTCTAGCAACTTCCATGACACTACTACATGAAATCATGTGCATCTCCATGTTAGATGCCTTTATGGTATATCCCTGGCTTGTCATCACAGTAATTACCCCCATGATGACACAGGAGTCAAACATCTGACTAAAGAGAGTTCCTCAGTAAAAAGTATGGTGGGTTTCTGGAGAGAACACATTCAGCAACTGCAAAACATGTGTCCCTCAAAACATCTCTAATCAACGGTAAGGACCTCAGTAGTCACTTATTAAATAACGGCATGACCTAATAGTACTGAACAATAAAAATCAGGTGTTTTCACAGTCTATTGTGCGATGCCAAAACATCCCTATTTCCCCAGGACTAAAGTGCTCCATTTCCCCCCCAGCCTGTTCCTGCCCTCAGAGTATGGCACACAGCAAGCACAGCTGTGTACTTCTGTCCCCATGTTCTCTCTCCCTCCTTCCTGCAATTCTCATTCTCTCAGAGATACTTTTAGAAACACCAAATGTTCTCTGGAGCAATGCATCCAGAGATGCCACAAAGAGGAATCCTGACAGATGAGCTTTGAAAGGTAACTCGGTCAAAAAAAACCCCACCATTTTGTGCTCTCTAAAACTATGCCACGATGGTGTGTGTGGGAGAAACAACTAATCAAAAGTAAAATGAGGTTCAATGAGAAAACAGCTTTAGAGCTTATGGCTAATCACCATTTTAGGGCCATTCAGCTTATCATGGATGTAAATCAACATCCAAAACTACGCTGTAGGAACAAAAGCATTCAGTAGTATGAAAGTAAGCCTACAATAACCATTTTTGCTAGCAAATCAATCAGTTTGCTTGAGTCTTAGAGCTGCACGAGGGCTGCATCTCACCATGCTCCACACCAAGTGTAAGAAAAGTTACTTCATACTTACAGTCATTGTCCTGGCTGTGATGCTGTAAGGTAACTGTCCCAGTGCAAGTTTGATTTGACCGATTTGATACTTGAGGGCCTTGGCTTTGCAAACTTATTTGCTTAAACTGCCACTCTCATAATCAGCTCTGCAGTCACAGGATTTGGGTCATCATTTCTCTCTCTTTTTTCTGCAGACAAGATTTCTACCTCATCTTCTGCAATGACCAGTTCACAGCTATTAGTTTGACACACTGTGGGTACATGACCCACTTCCAGTTTTCATGATTTATCTCCCACCTGAGAAGCTGCTGTCAGGATGTCTACCCCACCCTCAGTCTAACATCTCATTGCATCTTATTTGAAAGAAACTGAAAAGAACTGCAGCTACAGTGACTGCTCTGAAAACTGCACTAGCAAATTTACTGTAAATCTGAGGGATACACGTTTTGCATCTATTTCCAGATATGTTTTAAATTGTTAAGAAAAAAATGCTATAAGCGCCTTCGTGTTAGACCCTGGCAATACCTTTAACCCCCTGTTGCTACCCTTATTTCTTGGATTATGACTTAATTATGTATTATAAACTATGTTATTGCTGCTGATTCTTTTGCCCTAAGGAAAGAGTCAGCCATGTAACAGAACTGGTTAAAAGTCTACATCTTCCAATTGTAGATACCATTACTAATCTCTTGACCAGGTCTTCCAATTCACTATGAGGACCATAAAGATAGTGTTGCATAGGATGAAGAGCCATTATTTCCTCCCCTAACCTTCAAAGCCTTTAAGTCTTCACTTACCATAGAACAACATAAGCATCACCAAATGGACACAACAGAATTGGTATCTATGGATCAACATGGCAAGAGCAGTATAATGTTAGCATCCAACACAGGAATAATAATAAATTTATTACAATTGAAACAAACAGATAATGCATTAGTTCATGTACAAAATACTGATAGCATTCTGCTGCCTCAGTCAGTGCTTACTAAGTAGCCACAGTTAAAAACATCCTAAAACTGATGACACCACACAGATTTACAAAGGTCATAGCAATTCCTTGACACTACTGGAAGAGAGCTCAGCTACTCTTTAAGGTTTGCTGCACAATACAGGGAGGTGGAGCAGGATGCAATGGGAACATCTGAAATTTGAAATTGTTCTGCACCAGGAAATTAAGAGTGACCAACTTATAAGCATAGGGAAAATAAAACCATCACACTATGTGTGAAATTAGTTACTCATAGCAAATGTTTTCATTAGCACTGCCCAACGATAAGGCAGCTGATGACCAATTTGAGTGCCCATCATTGCTCAAGGCTCAAAATCTTAGTTGTCAGTTCTACTCCTGAGCTATGTTGGTTTTAACTTTTCTTTTTAAACAAACTGATGAAGTACAGAAGCATTTTCACTGAACTGCATCAACTCCCAAAGAAAGCCAGACACCTCAGAGAGACTCTTGGTAAAAAAAATGTAGCTACAAACCTGCTGGATTGATTTGTGTTACTAGGGCTTTATACTGTTGGGTTTGTTTCCCAACACCTTTACATACACATTTACTGAGTTTATAGAGGAAGTCAGTGTGTCATTAGTATCTCTTTTTTCTCACTCCAGAAGTGAGGTGATGAGAAACGTGGTCCATGCTAACAAAAACCCAACCATTTAAACAAAGTAGTGTTTAAATAAGCTATAAAATACTTCAAGCCCCAGCCCCCTTTTGTTCCCCACCCCCATGTATAATTATCCAGATCTCTTTCAAGTATTTGAGGGACACGTTTAAAAAGCTGTAATTCATCCCATCTCTGAGCAAAACTAATAGGCAAAAAGATTCCTGCAACCACTGACAAGTTTGCAATCACATTCTAGTTGCAGCTCTTTTATTTCTGGGGCAGTATCAGGTCACAAAACACACAGTGTGAAACAAATACTGGCACTGATCATACTTTGAAGCAAATTAGGACATTTTCTCCCTACTCCCTCTTATACCAGACTCCCTGACGGAAGTCCACAAATAATTTCTTCTCTAAGAAGACAATAAAAACTCATCCTAATACAGTCTCAAGAACCATATATACACATTTTGTATATCTGAAAATGCTGGCAAAAGTCCACAGAGGCAGAAGATAAAAAGCATGAAAACTAAGTCTAACATCAGGTTCTCTACTGAACCTGACACCTAGAAACGAAACAACATAAGGCTTCTTTCTTCTGAAGTACCCTCACCAAAAAGCTATTTCCAGTTGCATGTGGAAGAGACCAGCTGTTGAGACCTTCTTTCTTGCTTCAGGGTTTAGGAAGTGAGATGTTATGCAGCAGAAAGGCAGGCCTGACGAATACTTTGTGCCCAGGTATTTAAGAGTGCTGTGACTGAATGCTTGTCTGGAAGTTGCAATAGTTTGGAAGTCATGTACCGATACACGGACTGCAAAAAGGGATTGGCTGCTGGAAAGAAAGAGATAACAGATAAACAGACTTATAATAAAAACAGTATTTAAAAAAAGACTAATATACGATGTTCACATTTCCCCACTATTACTGCATGCACATGCTCAAAAATTGTCGTGCTAGCATCCTCATACCATACTGTCTGGGGTTTTTTATCCACAGAGGGCTCTGATCTGGATAGTCCGCTGGAACACTGAGCTGTAGTGGTGGCACATTTGGAAGATTCTTGTCATCTAGAATGCAAACACAATTCCCATCAGAACAAAGCATTCCTTGCTGGCGAGAGGGTTTTTTGTGCATGATTCAGTTTGGAATCTGGACTCGCCCCAAGGACGAACCAACCTGTACATCTCAATTTTTATTGAAGGCAATCTCATTGCTTGCATTAACAACACTTACATTCTCAGAAGAAAAGCCTGGCAAATGTAGCTCCATCTCTTACACATTTCTGCACCTTGCCACTCTTGCCATTTCATCAGCTGAACTTGACTGAGTTAGACACCTAATTTCTGAAAATTAGGTGCCTTATACTGATACTCAGGACAAAACCAGTTCCAATTTCTCAAACAAGGGGAGTAGGAAATCTATCTTCTCCATTGGAATGCAAGAGCAAAACAAGTTAATAGACTATAACACTTTATGATTATTCAGCCGAGACAAAAAAAGATGCAATATGAATTGTTCTTGAACATATACCACTGTCAGTGATCACTAGTACAAACTGAAATAGACTCTCCCAAAAATTAACATTTCCCTAGCTCTGTCCTAGTTGCTGGAGGCAGAACAATTCTCATGTATCAGTATAGGTCAAATCAGGAATAAAGATTGTTACTAGCAAGAAATTATTTTCTAGCCACTAAATGAGATTATCAACTGCAGCTTCAGTGCAAAGAAAGGATCAGTCAGCACGAATGAAATCTCCAGGTGTACCCTGAAGCAGGCTGCACAGAATGTCATGATTAAGCAGTGCCCTGAATCTGGTAAGTACAGACTTCACGCAGAAGCCAAAGGTTAGCAAGATTCAAGGCTGTTAGCAAAAAACTCTTCAACCAAGCTCAGCACTTCCTTCTGAATTCAGCCCTTAGTTTCTTCTTGCTTACCTAGCTTACATATAAGATGAACTGTGCCGTTATTACTGCAGTGGGAAGGGTCCAGGTTCACCAGGAATTTAGGATTTAATCTTGCAACTTCCCCTTGTAAGACATTTGGTATGGTTTGTCTTTCATCCTCTTCATATTTCCGTTTTCGAGGGGAAGCAACTGGAGTCCTGTGTAAAATACAGTTCGCAAAAGGACTAGGTGAAAACTCTGTGCCAGCACTGCATTTGTCAAATATTTAACAGCTGTAAAAAGGACATCTATAGCTCATATCCATCCATAAACCCCTCTGTTCTTTTAAAGGCTTCTATAAATAAATGTCTTTTTTGTTAAATAATGAACATAAGACAGACAGCAGGTCATGATACATACGTGATGGGTGGCCCATGAATTGCAGTCATAGCTGGCATAAATGTACGGTAAAGGGAATGGTTGAAGACTGGTGAACGGATGTTGGCCAAAACAGCATCCAGAAGTGGCTGACACAAGTACTGCTGTTTGGTGGGGGGCACTGCGGGAGGTGGTGGAGTAGGCTGAAACAGAAGAGAAGCCCCTTTTCTTTTAATCATCACCAAAAAAGACATCTTTACTATTGATTCTGCAAAATTTGATAGTGGTAATCTTCCAATGCATGAAATGCGAGGATTCTCAAAACTGCATACAGTAACATTAAGGGAGAAATAAATAATAACAAAAAAAACCAAAACACAACATTCACAGCTCTCATTTAGGAAATCTGCCCCGAAATCTACTCCAAAAATTCCTAAGAGAGGACTCAAGTCTTTGCACAAAGTAAAAGAATTTGAAAGTTCAGCTAAAAGAAACATACAGGTGACTCACATAAAGTAAATGCTTGGCCATTTTTTTTTCTGTTTCCTTATTTTGTCCAATCTTACTTGAAGTCTTAACAGCATGACACCAAGAAATGCCAAAAATTGTCTTGGCAAATCCTATCACCTTTTGGAATTAACTGTTTATCTCTTGACAGTTCACAGCATTACATACCACAGCCATATCATTTTTCAGCTTCTCCAGAGCAATTTCACATTTCTGCAGTGTCTTCAGAGGGCACCTGCAGAAGAGGAGAAACTTCATCACCACAAAATGGTCACCTTGGCTGAAGTATTTCTGGTATCTAAGCCCCACAGAGACCCTCACTGCCAACAGGGCTGGATGCTAAACAACAAATTTCTGGAAGAGCTGAGGAATCTGATGTCCAGGCAAAAGGAAAAAGAGTTACCGTTTTGAAGGGTCAGTTAGGATATCCAGCAGACTCTTCATTTTACTCAGGTCCTTCTTCCTATCTGAAATAATATCAGAGACACAAACACTGACTGTAAGAATAGCTTCCATATTTGCAGACAGGAATACAATATAATGTTAAAAGTGAAAGCATGCAAATCCAAATCAAGTATGTCCACTGTGTAAGCTCTATGTGTCCCAAAACCATAAGTAGTAAAGAAAAACTGAAGAGAATTTAAGGATGAGGATTTTATCTATTCTTCACAGTAAATCTTTACAGTCATAGGCAAGAAAAGCATCTAACTTTCACTGCCAATTTTAATCCCTAGAATAGAAACCATCACAAAAGACAAGTTCCTGCTACTTTCATCAGAAGAGATAGCTGAAAGAGAGAAATGCACTACTAAATATAGGAAACCTCACCTTCATTTTTATCTATTTTATTGATCATCCTCCGGAGTGGCTCAATGTATTTTGATAGCTGTTTGAGTTTTTCCAGATACTGTTGCTCCTCTGACTGGCCAGAACTGGCTGGACTCATGACAGAATTTGGATTTCCTGGCAAGAAGTAAAGACTGCATGTCACAGGGATGATAAAAGATACTGCAGAACAACACTCTTGCATTTCAGAATCAGGGTCTGAGATGTGGCACTCCCAAATCATAGCTCACATCAAATATCCAAATTCACAACTGGATGCCCTATAGTTTAAGGGCTTGTCCAATCCCCTAGTCTTTGTGTAGAAATAACAACATGTTTGTGGACAGAACAGCAATTCTCATTTAATAAATTTTTTTTCTGAAACCGTCCAAAGTTTCATACACTCATCTTCAAGGTCCTCATTTTGCCTTCACTCTGGTGCATTGAACACTAAATCAACACACTGAATTTGCTGCAGTTTTCCTTAAGTCAGTGCTTTCCAACTGCAGAGCACACAACACTGGTATGAGAAGGAGCTAGCATGTTACTTCCATTCACGGTATCAGAAACTGCTTATTACATCTGGGAGAGAGAAGAGCACAAATGTCAGAGTACACCTAGGAAGGTGTTTTGGAGCAAAGCAGCCTGCCACCTGCAATTAAGTGGTTATATCCTTTATAATTGCATGCTGTTGCTATGGGTTCTTTCCTGGATGGAACTAAGGCATCATTATGCCTCTATAAACTCGCCCCATTAAATCAAGTATCATTCTTTTTTCAAAAGATTTGGGAAGTTAGAAAAACCCATTACATAGTTCAGTAATGAGAAAAGAAGTTTCAATAGATTTTGATGTGAGATATCTATGTTGTTGTGTTATGTGGTACATGTGCCATGTTCACTACTTGCAATGCTGGCTGCTTTGTAGAGCTCTTTAAACTTTACATCATGCTAAAAAATACAAGTTTTTTTGGAAACTATCAGTTACCAAAACATACGCCTACTCATGGTCTGCAGTATAGTACTCAGATCATTTACCTGGAGTGTTTAAAGGACCTGGGGATGGGACACTAAAGTTCTGAGGTGTTCGTGCAGCTGCTGGGCTCTGCGATGGCTGTGGAGATGGACTGGGGAGAAAGCTGCTGGGTGATGGAGCTGGGCCAGAGCTGAAAAATAAGCATAAAAATCAAACCTGCCAGAATATGATAAGGAAGCATGATCAGTGAGCAGATATGCTTTTAGCAGGCTTTGTTGCAGCACTGTGTAGCTCTGCCAGTAGTAGGTTTGGTGAAGATTTCTTACAGTTTCTTTATTTAAAATAGGGATTTTCAGACTGTATTCAGCACAATGCTGCCTATACTCTCACTGAAGTTATCAAAATTCATTGACTTCAATGGAAACAGCATAAGATACATTGAATGCTTCTGAAAACCTCACCCTTACAGCACCGACAAAGAGTCTAGCTCACCTGACATTTGAATTTGGCTGAGAAGTTGGCTGGCCTGGCTGAGGAGATGGCTGCGGCTGTGGTGGAGGAGGCATTGACTGGGGGGTTTGAGCTTGTTGGACAGGAGATGGGGATGACATCATGGTAATATTGTTTTGGCTGACCTGAAAGGTGGAAAAAGATAAGATCAATAACAACAAAAGGGAGTAAAGGATGGGAACCTAACTAAAAGGCTTTACCTACGGAGAGAAGTGTATCCTCAGACCTACAAGAAATTACAGTGTTAAGTTTCCTGTTCTCTCCCATAACGACAGTCCCACCTGTATTACTCTTAAGGCTCTCAGGGCAGTACTTCACATCAACTTTATTAGAAATAACCATTAAAACTGCACTTAATTTGAATAACTGTATAATCATTGTTTTTTATTTCCCAAACCATCACATTGCAATTAAAATATCAGTAACGCCACCTGAAAAACCTGTACTTTATTAGTACTAAAGAAGAGCATGAAGTAAAGACAGTTCTAACTTGAGAATTAACAGCCATGAAAACTCCTCCTTATTTTGACATCTGAATTCGTCTTCACAGTCTGTCAGACTTGGCTGCAGCTTCCCAACGGGTTTTCTTTAGGAGGAAGGAAGGACAAAAGCACACAGTAAGCCAAATCTTCAACATCTTGCTCAAACATTCAGCTTTGAAAATCTGGGTGGAGACAGAAACACGCCAAACTGAAAGCCTGGATGGGAAATTAAATGAAGTAGCTTTCTGACCTTAGGAGCATGATGAGGTATGCCTAAAGGACAAAAAGACGAGTAAGAGTATTTCCAGAGCAGTATCAAACTCTGTGTAACAATTAAGTGTATTCTTTACACAATAAAGTGCCAGAGCCAGATGATGCTCAAGTTAGAGCAACTTCTCAATTTGTTCTAATGGACGTTTTTCCCCTTGATCACTTAAAACAAAAAACCTGTTCCACAGTAGTGCAGATATTAAGTGATCATGTTTGTTTAAGGTACACGCAGAGTTCTTGTGACCTGAGGTTACAGATATGTACATACAAAGATAAAACAAACTAGCCTCCAGAGGCTGCATATTATGACTCGGTAATCCAAGCGCCCATGCTGTAAGTCACTTGTTAGCACCTTCATGAATTAACAACTCTGTTTCCCTTGGTCTAAAGCATTTTTAAGCAAAGGTCCCAGTAATCCACTAGTCCCAAACACTTCACGGGCACTGCAACTTGGTGTTGTCTTTCACTCACTAAATATGCATCTAAATCATCCAACTGTTCCCAGAGGACATGATATTTAGCACACGAAAAAGCAAATATTGCATGACCTACTTCTGCATATACACACTGAATATGACAAGAAATGCTTTGCTTGGAACACCCCACTACAGCATGCAAGAAGTCACACTTCGCTAAAAAAATATGGGCCCAAACAATCTCCAGCTAGGTGCAAATGTGAAACTGCTAAACCTGAAGATACTCCTATATAATCCATTACAGCATAGCTTCAAAATCAAACACAGTCTGATATACTGAGATTTTTTTTTCATTTTCAATTACCCTATTATCTTCGCAACCTCTCCTGCAAAGAGAATACCTAGAACAAGTGAGGCTGAAAGGATGTTTTAAATCAGCTGTGATACCTTCATTTTCTCCATAATCAGTAAATACTGAGGCTGTGATTACTGTTTCCCTTAGGAGGTGGATTTTTTTTTTTTAACAGTACATGTTCCTTCAACAGTAAGGAAAAAACATTTCTGAGCTTGAAAAGCACAGACTGCGTCCCATAGAAACCAAGCATCTCACCACTCTGGAAGGATGCTAGGATGAACACTGTGAAAAGCATTCCCTGATGGTTTTACAATTCTATTCAATGTTCTATCAAACATCAAGTGATTTAGAACTTACCCATATGGATGCTGGACCCATTTTTTCATCAAGTCAAACTAAGATCACTTTTTGTGGTTTATCATTTCCTGCAAATCAGGCCCCTTTTAAGTGCCTGAAGTTGGTTACATAAAATTACTTCTGAAAACTTAGATCCTTGTGTTTTGGGAAGCAAGGAAAAAGATTTCATCAGGGTTTTTGCCAGATTTAAGCTTCTGTTTCTACTTCAACACCAAGATCCCTTCACATTAATTTACAAATGTTGCAGAAAAGCAAAGCAAAGAACATGCAGCATCTACTCTGCACATAAACAGAGAATTAGTTAATTTTTTATATTACCCCTTCTGATTTCAGTACATGCATAGGCAAACAGCTTTCCTTCTTCCAACAGGTTTGCTCTGCCAGCTTAATTTCAGAATACCAAAGGCTAATGTCTAATATTAATCAAATTGTGACGGTGTCAAAACCATGTACTCAGAAGTGTGCAATTCTGAACTTACCACCTTACTTTAATTTGAAAGCAGTTAATTTGCTACATAATAATTTCAGTTGTCTTTTTATAGAACAGATTTAAAGATGCTTTTAGCTTCAGATTTCTACATTGTTTGCAGGATATGGATTAAGATTACAAAAGTTTAATGAAACTTTAACTTCCAGAGAATGCTCTTTCCAACTAACTTCCACTAAAGAGAAGGCTTAAACAAAAAAACAACCCAAAACGAAAACACAAAAAATACCAGTAAACCCAAAAGACAAAAAAACCCCAAAACAAACCAACCTTCCTCCAGAGCTTTAACTCCATTAAATACATTTAGCTCCTAATTTAACTCCAGAGTTACTGACCATCCATTTTCCACATACATAAGGAAATGCAACTACGTACTTTTTCACTTATGGAAGAGAGTTTCTGTATCTACAAACATATTCACGGACAGCAATTACAGCCCACTGAATGTGAATCTGCTCTGCAGCTCTACAGTGACCTGATCATGACACTAAGCCCTACTTTTCTGAAGTCTTGCCCAAAGAATATTTAGGCTTGCATGACAAAAGTTTGCACTTAGTAACCACTAAAATCTAAGCTATTCTTAGTGTTCAGAGCACACCATGCTGGAAGATAAACTTAGCTATGAGGCCTATATCCAGTCTGCTGAGTCTCAAGCAAGGGACAGCACACAGTAAATAAGGCTAGCGAGAGTTTTTCAGAAGCTCGTAGCAGAAAGAGTGTACAATATGCAGAAGCTATCAACAAGGAAAAGGAGACTGCAACAAGGAAGTGGTGGGTAATGAGGAACAGTAAAAACACTAAGTCCGAAGTAAAACTCTAGAAACCATTACACTACTTACAGTGTACTTAACAGTTTCTACGTTAAGCCAGTAAGCACAGCCTTGCCTACTCCATTGCAAACTGGGTTTAAAGTTCACCATTATGCTGCTTTACATGACAAAATGCCAACTCTGCAGACCTTCGAATAAGTTCAGATACAAGTTCCCATATTCCCAGTCAGGCTAGTATCCCTTGCTTCATTCTGTTAACTCAGGTTTACTTGGTTTCCCCCCGCCTGTATTTCCAGTTTGCTGAATACTTCTGTGCCAACAATAAAGTGCAAGTTTACATTATTGCAGACTGCAATAATTTTGTTATCTAACTGCTAAATCTAAGTATTAATCTTTAAGTAGGTTTCAGTAAGAGCAGGTTTCTTGAGTGAATTCAAATATGGAGCATGAATCTTCTCTTAGCTGTTCAAGAAGTGCCACTAACATTGACAGCAGTTCATCTTTGGTAACTATTCAGGCTCAAACTTAAGCCAAGTTTAAAAAAAATTCAGTTCTAATACTCTGGCAATTCAAAAGACCAGGAGATTGTGGAATTCAGTGTAAATCACTATTTACACTATCAAGTATCAGTAAGTACATTCTTTTCATTGAAAAGACAGTAACAACAACAACAAAATCCCAACTAAACAAAAAAAAAAGCACTGCAGAATCAACTGAGCTTTAAAGTAAAAAAAACACAGATTGACATTTTTGTCATACAGAGTAAAATAGCCACTCAGTATTGATATCATATCCCCTTTTGTTGAAAGGGATTCTTCACTGCAACACCAAGATATTTTTCTAAAGAGAAAAGACACTCTGAACTGCCTACCACCAAGTCTAAATGACTTTTGGTACTGTAGTCAATAAGATGACTGAGTCTTCAATTAGTAATTAATAACCAGATATATGCTATAGCCCTTTACTCCTGTTGCAAACACCTGCAAGGGCTCTGGTGACAAGCCAGTTATAACATATCCATCAGACAATATTATTTAAGCATTTTATGAAATTAAGAGGTACAAATAACAACACTTCTAATCTACCTAGAACCTCATCAAAATGATGTGGAAACAGCACTAGAGATTCATCCTGATCCAGAGCTGTCAAGTATATGGCATTGTCAGACTGACTTTAAAAACATGCTTATCAAACTGTGACTCATTCACTCATTTTACTACCACCCGCTTAGGAGCCATTTTCACTCCAATTACTGTTCATAAAGAAATTTCCTTTCCTCTTTTGCCTTCTCTAGTTCTTCAGTCTTTTACATAACTTTCATAATCCTTGGAATGATACTGAGAGTGCTCCTGGATGACCAATTCAGTTGGTATCAGAAATCAATGCTCCTCAATAATCACAGACATGATAGCACTAAAAGATCAGCACTGAATGCTTAAACTAGAGGTCTTTCATTATGACTCAAATATCAAATTTAAGCCAATCTAATCCTTAAATATCTATCAGAAGGCCTCATTGTCAAACCAAACACTGAATAATTCATATGCAGATAACTGTTTCAGTTACATAGAACTGCTACAGTGAATAATGTTCAAAGTAAATTCTCTTTTGACTCAACAACTATGCCTGAGTTTTATTTCGGTTAACGTAAGAACAATGACCATTCATCTTAAACTAGAAACAACAAAAGATGTGTTTGCCTAGGTCTGCAGAATCTTTCTGGTTACTGTATCTACCTTAGCAAATTCCTGAGAAAAGGTTGTGCCTACTAAACTTGGTGCAGCAGCACTAGGAAGCAAAGTTTCAGACATTCCAGAGCCCCACAACAAGCTTGCAAAGGAAACAAAAACTTGAAGAGTGAAGAAACTTTCATTAACCCTATGACAAAATTGAGAATAAAAATTGCATCTGGCATTAAATTTGAAAATTAGCATCTAGAAGAACAAGACATGAGGTTCAGGAATAACAGATAGAAAAACGCACTTGAATGCTATTCCATCATCATGATGTGGATTTAAATCACCACCGATCACAGGGCTCAGCACACTTCAGCAGAGGAGAGCCTCATTTTGTGACTTCCTGATAAGAACTCAGTTCTATTTCTCCCCATTCTAGCTCTCCCCGTTAGTGCTCCCTGAAAATGAAACATTTCGCTTGCAAAATACGACCATGAGGTTTTTAGCAGATGCACACCTGCACCAGGCAGATGCAGTACTTGTGCATCTTCCAACAACAGCTGGATGGTGCTGCCAGCCTTGCCTACACAGGTTCTTCTCCGATGCAGGTACAAGTGGAATCCTTCTGGCAGTTCCACCTACACAACTGTGAAACAAAGGAACAGCTCCACTTTTCTTGGTTCCCAATATCATGCCAAGAAGCTACTCAAATTGAAATCAGCCAAGTTTACCATTAATGAAAGAAGCAATTGTGCAGAATATGAACATGAGTAAGGTCCCATACACAACTCAGCTAGGACACTGCAGTACTGACTTGCAATACTCATGAATGCACGCTCGTGGAGTATGGACAAAAACTGAACAGAAACCACAAGCTCTCAGTTAAGACTTGACTCAATTCTGAGCATGCAGATGATGTACATGTTAAAATAAAGATCTATATTGCTTTAAAAATGCTTTATTTGATATCCCAAGCTCTCAGAAAACCTATTATTTAAAATGAAAAAGGATCCATAAGAAACCTTAACAACCCAATACCCTGAGTAACACCAGCAAGTTAGTTGTTTCATAAAAAAGTGAACTTCTTGCTTGAAAGCAAGTACTATATAATCATATATTGAATGCTTTGCACCATTCCTGACATGATGTGTTTTGACTCAGTAAATACCTGTGGCATTTGCTGTCCGCCCAAAGGAATGGAGCTTGGCGGTGTAGCAGACACAGCGGTGGTAGGCGGGAACCGTGGTCTTATTTGCATCCCACCTCGGGCCATAGGTGCGGTGATCATCTTTGAGGACAGAGGGACAACAGACAAAAGTAATCGCAAAACAAGAAATGCAGTGCACTGGCAGGATGAGAAGCACATGCAACCTCCAGGAATTAGGGGGAGGGACAGCATGAAGGGAAGGTTAGTGAGCTTTTCTCTAAAGGTTAATCTAACATGCTAGCTTATAAATCAAACTCCTTTTCATCCTTTCTATTCAATTCCAGGAAGCATCTAATGAATTTTAGGTATCTTGAGAAACTGATACATAGATATAGATTCTTGGGTCGAGGGTTGACTATGCTGTCATTTACATGAAGGGCTTTTCCTAAATTTTGTCTTATACCTTAAATTTCTAGAATTCTTGGAAATAAGTATTCTCAAACTCTAAAATTGTTGTCAAGAAAGCTCCATTTAAGAAGCCATATAATGCCATAGGTTTCTGATGTGCTTTCCCCCACAGAGGGCTTAAAGGACTTAGTAGTATTTGCATATGTCATCCTTCGTTATAGAAGTATTTGGCTGACAGTTCAACAGCAACTGTAAGTACGAATGCTTCACAGTGAGCAAGATTTCAGATCAACCTATGACACTATAACAATGCCAAAGACAACAAAAGGGAATTATGTGTTTGAAAAAGCTATTTCCTTCCTTTTATAACCTAGAGAATAAGTCAAATATATCCTTGCAATCTCCAACATTCTGAAAAATATCCATTCCTCTATTACTAAGCTATGCGAAAATACGCTGTTACGAGTCTTATAATCTGCCTTGATCTTATTCATGCACTGTTTGATTCTCCAGATGTATAGACTGAGCACCTGAAGTGTCATCACTTAGGACAAATGCTGAGGTTAGCACTGGAACGGATTTGCATTTTACAACAGTATTAGGACTACACTACTCTGCAGTGTCTAGAAGTACCTTTCAGAACCATTAGCCTGAGTAAGCCACACAGATTTAATAATATACATCTGTATAACCCTCTGTTACTTAAAGTTTTGATCTTATACCACATATGCTGAGAATTTACAGCAAATACAGCATATTTTTGAGGTAGTATTCCTGTAACTTTGGCAGATTCACTTAACAGTAACAGAGCTTCTGTTTGGTTCTTCAAAGATCTACAGCAAAGTAGTCCTCCGAGCTACTTTTTTTCCTTCAGCATATGTATTACCAAGAAACCTATACAGGCCCTAACTAACCTACTTGTTAATGAAGTCTCCTTTCAGTAAATGGTTTGGGGCACTCTTGCTTAGTGTTCAATGTAAATGGACTGAAGCAGCCAGCAACATGTCTAGAGAATGTCAGAGAATGCATGTGCTTACAACTGTTAAATAAAATTAAATACAACATAGCAAGACTGAAAAAGGAAGCAATAACTGATAAAGAAAACAGTGTCAAATTCAGCACAGCTGTTAGTTCACAACATCAGAGCAATGCAGTCCCCTTCCATCCAAGGCAAAGAGGGATGGTCAGAGACAGGATTTCAAAAGAGAAACAAATGAGAACACTTCAGACATCACACACACATGCATATGTACACACAGCATGCAACAGCCACCACAAGCTAACACAACAACCCAGCACTGGCACAAAGCACAGGTGGATGCTACAAAGTGCAGTGAAGAGCTACAGTATCAACATGAGAGCTGGTGAAGCAACACAACCCTGATAAAAAAAAAACAAAAACCAAAACAAAACCAAAAACAAAACTTGGAAATTGCTGGGAGGGGGACAGGAGGGAAGGGAAATATATCCTTCCAGGCACAATCACCCCATCTTAGACCCTCGTGAATGCACATGGATCTCTGGAGCGTGTGAAATCCCAGGGATGCTATGGTGACCCGCATGTCCCACCTTGGTCCTGTTTCTCATGCCACGCCACCAAAGTGTGAAGATCAGATTGCTTCCTCCAACGGCAAGGAAATTAGAAGCATATTCACAGTTTAAGTGTCTGGCAAACCACTGACCACCAGTATAAGAAATTGCGATTCAAAGCTGATTGTGGTTTTGTGGTTGGACAATTTTGGGTTTGATTTTATTTTTCTTTTTTTTAAATGTATGCTTCAGAAAGCAAGTGTATATATAAAATTATACCAATTCCACCACTCTCTTAACAGAAGTGATCTGGTTTTTCCCCATTCGCCAGCTGATTTACATGTATGAAACCTGTGATCCTTCCACAAAGGAGTTGGGAAAGGGGGTTCCAAAGACTGCATCTGTTTTAGGAAAAGCAATATATCCATGAAGGAGTTGTTCTTGTCAGTCTAAAGACAGAAGACAACTAGAAGTGCTCAAGTACTTTTGAAAAGATTTAAACTGAAGGCAAATCTGATTTATCTCAATTCACAGAATTGAGAATTTTACCCCATAACAACAGAGAGCAAGCAGAGGAAGAGAGTCTCCCTCCCCTGTGAGATACAAAAGCCATTATCTGATAAAAATAAAGTGGAATATAGCAAGTCGAATCCTGTGTCTGTATTTTTCTTTCACCTAAAATCCAAAAATTCAGAATTCCATAAATATGCAGCTTCTGGTGAGCACATGTAAGTACAGTGCCACTGTCGCTCCACTAAAAGCAGCTCTGATTTTCAAAGAGCAAGAGCCAATTTGCATTCTAAGCACCCAAAGGAGTGGCACCAGAACAGTGGTTTCAACTTTATTAATAATTAACTCCAGTTGATTACAGCTTTTCTCTTGGTGCTGAAAGCACTCCTGTAGCACGCTGCAGTCACTAGGACACTGCTGTGTTTATTTCTCAGCTTCACCTGTGAGTTACATGCTCTCAAGGACTGGATACCCAAGCAGGGTAACATTGACCTGTGTGGTGTCTTTATGACTTCAGAGAAGAACTTCAAAACTCAGGTGGATCCATGCTTAAACCTGGAAGTGCTTCTACTTTTATGCAGGAAGGATGCACAGGAACTTAACAGAAAAGGAAAAATGCAGCCATATCAACCAAAATCCCCAGTTTGAAAGCACCCAGAGATAAAGTTTAAAATGTAACAAGCAAAGATTAGGATAAGGTTTGTTTATAACAAAAGCTTCCCTGACCCAAATAAAGAAATCCAGGCAGATTTATTAAAAATGCTGGTGCTAGTGAAGAATATACTAAATACAAAGCAAAATCTACTCTTAGGAGAAACTTCTTACATACTAAAGAAAATCCAAATATACTCTCAACACCAAAGCTGCATTGTAATACTGTACACAGCCACAATCTTAAAATTAAATAGGATACACAGAAAATATTTCAACAAGTATGAGAAACCCATTTAATTATTGGACTCCACAGCACTAAGTGAATTTTAGTAGACTTGTGAAAATAAATGGAGCAAAGCCTGTATGTGGCATTTTCTAAACTCCATCTGCAATAGATAATGAGCAATCCCTGAGTTTCCTACACGTCTGAACAAAGCTGCAATACAAAACCTGCTGTCAACCATCTTATCACCTGAAACTTTCCAAATGTGCCATGCTGTTAAGCCACTGGCATATGATTTCACTAAACAGGGGAAGAATTGACTCTATATAAGCACAATCCATCTGCTCAGGAGTTGAAAAGAGTACCATTAAGTTAGTAAAAAGAAAAAAAGTCAGTCTCCTTCCAGGCAGCCTAAGTCCCTGCAGCTCCCACCTGGAAATTATTTAAGAAATAAACCAGTTTTAATTCATATTTCAACTGCAGAAAGAGAATTCTACATTGCTGACAGTACTGTACCAACTGTACTTACCACTGCTCAGCTTTTATATCCTGTGTTACATCGACACAAGCAAAAGGACCAATACAGAAACAGAACTTAGCCACCAACAAGCATGTGGGCCACATAAGAGCTATGATAGTGCAAGATACTATTCCTGTTACATATTTGGGAGATGTATGTTAAAGAACCAATTGTTATCACAGTCAATGTAAAAAGCTTCCAAAGGTCTTATTGAGTCTATATTATTAGTTATTTGTTGAACAGAAAATTGTGCATGCTGACATGGAATGTCTGGGTATACAAAGAGACCTCTACCATTAATCCTAGTCAAACCTCATTTCATCTGTCTGCTCAGTCTCTTCATCTACAAAGTGGTGGTAATTGTACTTACCCGTGTTTGTAAAATGCCTCAACACTACAGAGGTAAGCCATGAAAGACTATTTCATATTCTTGTGGAAAATGGGATGAGAGGTTCAGCTCAAGCCATTCCCAATTCCCCCACCATGTATCCTTCATCTCAGACACACATCAGTGAACAATCACTGGGGCTACAAGTGTATTGCAGGACAAGAAAACTGAGCTAGACAATCAGCTTTCACCCAGCACTTTTTTAAAACGTAACTCTGCACTTATGACCCATGCCATTTGCTCTTCACAATTCACATTCATAACAAGAGCAATCTACATCTACTGCCCATTTCACTCAGAAAAAGAATGAAAGATGAAAGAAATGAACGGGGAGTGCAGAAAGATTTCATTGTCTATACTATTTTTGTAGTCGATACATAGAAATGGAAGGTAAATCACATGTGAGTAAAGAGAGCAGGCAAAGATTCACAGTACAGAAATCAGTTAATGCAACAAGGTGGTCACCTAAGAAAGTTTAACAAAAGAAGAGGTGATACACTTCAGGTACCAACAGTCAGACTTGTAGTGTGACCACAGAAGGATGTCTTATTGATGTGCATTCCTGTGTCAGTAAAGGCAACAATCTTACCTATTTGGGACAGAAAACATGCACAGAGAGGTTGTCAATGAAATCCTGCCTCTGACTCCTGGCAAAGGAAAAGCAGCATAAAAGCCCATATCCCCTTTACAAAGGCTATGACCAGTGTCAGACCCCTCATCAGAAAGGCACCAGAAACCCATCTCCATGCTTGTCTCTACCATGCACTTGCTACAGGCCTATAGCTAGAGATACTGGCTTCTGGTCCCTTACCTGCCCTGAAGCTCCCATCTGAGCAGCTTGGGCCTGAGCTGCTTGCACTGCTGCTGCTGCCTGCTGCTGCTGGACCAGCTGAGCTCTTACCTAGAGTGCAAAAAGAAAGAGTAAACATACATATCTGATTAGGGTATGACACTTCTGTTTCAACTATATTCACTATGCTCATAAAAAAGGGTGTGAAGACAACATTAGCCTCATATACATTATTCCTAGAGTTTTTGAGCTTTCTTTATGAAAAAAAGTTCCAATGTTTTTAACATTTAAAACAGTCTTCTACAGATTACACGCTCAAGGTTCAATTTCTTCTTGCAACTTCTTACCTGTACTATGAGGTCTTCCTATGAAAATACTAGGTACTTTCTGGCAAACATAGTTAACTGCATACATGTTGATTTCCCTCAAGCACACTGTATTAAGCACCTACCAATAACCAATATTTCCAATGTTTATACATGCATTACGACTGTCAGTATGATATACGCGACCTCTAACTATTCCTAGCATAGCTGTTAGGAGCACAATATAGATATATTGACTTGCCCATCTGAGGTCAGTAATTACTCAACTGTGGTTGGCCCACCACTGCTCCCCAGCAAGGCCCAAAAGAGAAGCAACAATTCAAAAACCTGCACTATTAAAAGGATAACCCAGCAAGAAGTTCAACAGAGCAAAACTCTTGTCTTGTCCCCATTCTCTTCAAGGCAGGAACTACCAATATCTTAAACTATGACTAGAACTTCTAAGCATGGCAGCAGAAGCAAAGCCAGCGTACTAGGTAGCCAGCATACTAGATAGCCAGCACTGGCTCCAGTCACATGCACTGGGCATTTCAAAAAGTATTTGCTAATGTTCTACAGCAGGAAACATCACAGAGATAATTTTTCTTTAACCAGAGTTGTTTGTTTCTTTTTTCTTTTCCTTTTCTTTTTTTTCTTTTTTTTTTTTTAACTTGTCTATTTAAGAGTAAGAAAAGAAATTATTTCTAAATATGAGCTGTATAAATGGTGTTCAGAGTTCCAGAAGTCCTACTCTTGGACACAAGACTGTTCTCTAATTGGCAGGCCCAGACATAAACCTTTAAACTCATAACATTCAAACTACAGATCTCAACCTGTGTTTTCTCCTACTTCATTATTAGTAAAAGTCAAACACTTTGTATTTCTCTAGAGGATGATAATGAACCAACAGTCAGCTGGTGACCAGCCCTTACCTGCATTGCTTTTAATTGCTGTGGTGTTAGAGTAACAGGCATAACCTGACTAGGAATCTGTCCTGAGATTGCCTGTGGCTGAGACACCATGGGCTGGGGTTGAGGCTGGGATTGTGGTGGAAGCTGAGACTGTTGTGCCTGAGCAACCTGTTGTTGCTGCTGCTGCTGTTGTTGTTGCTGTTGTTGCTGCTGCTGCATCTGTTGTATCTGCTGTTGCATTACTTGTTGAGGTGGCTGCTGCTGTATCTGCTGTTGTGGTATTTGTTGCTGCTGTTGCTGCTGCTGCTGTTGCTGCTGCTGTTGTGCCTGCATAGCCTGTGCTGCCTGCAGCTGCTGCATTTGGGCAATTCGCTGTAGTTGCTGTTGCTGCTGTTGCTGCTGTATCTGAAAAGCAGAAAAAGCCAGGATGCTAAAGCTTCCAGCGATGCAATAGCAGCTTTATTTTTATAGCATAAACCAAGAGCAAACAGAATCCTAGTAGGTCAGTCTGACATTTTAAGCCCAAAGGGCAAACTCAACCTTTTCATCCACTCAAGCTTCATATATCCCAACTCTGCATAGTGCACAGCCCATGGTTTCAATATTACAAGCTTGTCTTACTACTAAAACTGTTTTCAAAAGAAAAGATGAAGTCCACCAGCTTCTCCTGTACAAATGGGCTCAGAATCACTTCCTTCAAATGTAACCAGCCTGTATGAACACCACTGTTTACCAGAAGCTGCATAAGAGTGTGACAGCTGAAGTTTCCTCTTCTGCTTTTGTGCCTGAAGATGATACATGTGTATTGGCACACATGTTTTAAAGCAGCAATGTATAATTCACACAATGAGAAAACACCATTTCTAGAGTAATATCAGTGCTTTTAGTTCTTTCCCATATCTCTGTTCTTGTCAGAATGAAAGACTAGCCTGATGTTTACAGAGAAAAAGACACAAGGGCTTTAATTCTCTATTGCTATGACAGAAGAAAGCAACCAAACAATGTTAAACCCTTCCTCTGGGATGTAACATTGTCGGCGATTAACTTGTCAGTCTAAACTGAAGTCCTGCACTGAAGTGGAAATGTGTTAACAACAGGCAGAGCTGAGATTCAGTACTTCTGTGCAAGCCAAGCCTCACTTGTCAAATAACTGATCACAGATCACCTCAATTGCCATTGTAGTTGTTTGTTGTCACCTGCTGTTGGTTTTGCTGCTGCTGCATCTGCAGTTTTAGCATGTGCTGTTGCTGCTGCTGGACGGCTTGCAATTGCTGCTGTTGCTGCTGCTGCTGCTGGACAGCTTGCAACTGCTGTTGTTGCTGCTGCTGGACCTGAAACTGTTGTTGCATGGCTGACTGCTGGGCCTGGAACTGCTGCTGCTGCAAAGCCACCTGCTGCTGCTGGAATTGTTGCTGCTGCTGTTGCTGCTGCTGAGCTATCTGCTGAAGCTGAAGTTGGGCTAAAAAGAAGGTAGACTGGACTTAAAACATGAAACCCAAACAGTGCCAGAGACAGTTACCCAGTATAACTCATAATTGAAAATAATCCCTAAAGTACATTAATGTTCTTCGTTAGCAGCATATACTTTCGCTTTCCCAAATGGATGAGGCACATTAACAGGAGAATTGCTACCAACCTCTACTTCTCACTGCCTATATTGAGTCAGTAATGTAAAGAATGTAGAAATATGGAGGAGGAAACATGCACAGAGGAAGCACCATACCCATAGCAAAAATAGGTGAGCTCTACAAAAACGAAGTTCTGAAGTGGGATGAAAAAAGCATTTTCTCATATAAACAGCTAAACTATTCTTCACTACACTAAGTAAGACATTTATCCCATTAAGTAGCAGTCTTTGAAACCAATTCTTCCTGCAGTTCACTTAGTTAATTTAGCCAGACGTATGAAACCGCTTCAGCACCCTTTCCTCGTGGAAAAGAGGTATGTACTGAAAAGCTGATCTAACAATTTCAGTGGTTGAAGCAAACTGAACACTTACTCTGCTGAGTAGCTGCAGAGACGCCAGGCATACCATGTGGGGCCATTCCTGAGGTTCCAGGAGGCTGCTGCTGCCCTGGGAGACTCATCTGCTGTCCCATGGGACCAAGGCCACTCATCCCACTCATCGGTGCTCCCTGGGCTCGGGAAGCCATGCCCATTCCAGGTGCCCCTGCTGGGGGACCCCCAGTTAGGTTCTGCAGGGCATTCATTGGATCTACAAAGAAAATAGTCACCAATAGGCAACCAGCCATGCAACTACCACCCCAAAAACCCTCTGTTCACCATCATCCACTCTCTGATCTGCTGGCTTCAGACCATGTCTAGATCCAAAGCCCTGAGAACCTAACATTCAGTGCTCTGCTGTGAGACAAAAGGCTTCTGGCACATCTTTGTCTCTCTGTAAATAGAGTTGAGATTATTTAAAATGCTTCAAACCTGCAAGGTCCCAAAAATATTCTAAATACAGTAGAGAAAAGGAATTTATTAGTCACCTCTGAATTTATACGCAAGTCAAATCCCATATATCCATGAGGATATATACAGCTAGTAACCTCAAAACCCAAGAAATGAGTCCCACTGTGGATCCAATTAGCCTCTTCCTCCTGAAGTCAACACAGAGAAGCAGGGCTCAGACCAGAGGATGTTCTTTGCTATACTGTTCCCTTCATAACATCACATTTATTATGCAGTGGATAAATTCAGTGCCTTTCAAGACAATTGTCATAGTCTGAACCCTGGGCACACAGAAAAGTAAAGCCAAAGCAGGAATTGCCATTCAAGAGGGCAAAACACAATTTGGGGCACAGAAGCAGAATTAATCAGGTACAGAATGTAACACCCCCTCTTTTATAAGAATACTTATAATTTCCAACTGTCTAGACTGAATTATTACCCAGTCACAGACACTGCACATTTAGCCTACGAGAGGATAAAAATAGAGGATCCTACTATGCTCCTAACATAAATTGCTGTAAAACCAGCATGGAGGCAGAAGGCGTGATCATATCTAACCTCAGTAAATGGCAGAGTGTGTACGCCCCACAAACACAGCACTTCCCTCTGACACAACACACTGAGGAACCCAAAGCTGGTAACAGGGAGAAACCTGGACTGCTCAGCAGCAGATTAGTTTCAATCACTCTTGTTCTTTCAAGAATCTTAGCGCAGTGAACTAACAGAAGTAAAAACAGGGACACAAACAAGTCTCCCACATTATGTCCAAAACACTGTCCAAGCCTTTCACCTTCACCATGGAACAACTCCAAAGCTATCATGCTACCTTTCCTTTCCTACAGCAACATTTAATATTCTAGCTACAAAATTTACCTTCTTAATACACCACAGCCCTGATTTCTAAGCTGTTCTGTTCAGAAACTGGGGGCAGGAGGGGAATAAAAATAATGAAAGAAGTAAAAAGAAGCTCTTACCACTGACTGAGGCCTGAGATTTCTTATTGTCTGCAAAGGAAGAACAGTTAATTGCCTTTGTTAATATCATCACACAAATTTGGCCCCAATATACATTAACCTAAGCCAATTTGGTAACCAGGATGCTATATAAACAATGTAAAGCACGCAAAACTACAGGAAAAAACTAGGAAAGTGGAAGAAGCAGTAAGTTAAATAATTTCTCAAAGACTCTTCAATTATAGATGGATGTGTAAAAGAAATAATATTTAGAAACTAAGCATGCATATTACATGAAATTTTTAAAGCAACTTGAAGAGTCACATGCAGAACCACACACAGAAACCCTAAAATTTAATTTTTTTGGGGAGGATGGGATAAACAATCCCATTACTGAGGGGAAATGAAAAACCCATAGCCCCCAACCCAATTACTTACGGATATCTCGAAAATGGATAATAAGTCTGGCCACAAGAGAAAGATATTCCTCCTAAAGGTGAAAAATGAGTATTTTAGAACAGGAAATAAAAACAGAGCAACCATGACTTTCTGGCTTTCCAGTATTCTTCCTCAACTTAACAGGTTTTACTTGGCAGTGTCTGTGGGCTTTTCAGAGCAGTTTACTTGTGAGGAACAGTCTGTTAATTGACCTCATAGCAGCCTTCCAGTATCTGAAGGGGGCCTATAAGGAGGGACTCTTCATTGGGGACTGTAGTGATAGGACAAGGGGTAATGGGTTAAAACTTAAACAGAGGAAGTTTAGATTGGATATAAGGAAGAAG
>JANHGB010050793.1:3907-21132 GCA_026283785.1 Coracopsis vasa | reverse complement strand
CGAACGAAGATTTTGGGAAGGGCTTTACCCACGCTTACTACAAGCGCGCTGATGACTAAAAAGGCCAATGTGGGATAATTCAACAAAGCTGTGGGCAACCAGTGGTAATGTAGAGTGATAGTAAGAGTGATCTGATCTGATCTGATCTGCTTGGGAAACAGAGTTGGCTCAGATGCAATGCTAATGTAGAACAACATTAAGAGTGATCTGATTTACTGGCACAGACCCAGTATCAAGGTTGGCTTAATGGCAAATATGGCTCATCTGCAACTAGTACTGCTGAACATGGCTGAGCTGCACCACACCTTAGGAATGGCTGGTGTGCTGTTACTTCTTTGGTGCACATGATGAGTGTGTGACTAGTCTATTACCATTTGTCATGTAAATATATATTTAGGGACCTTACAAAGCTGTCTGAATCGTTGCATTTGTAGACTAACTGCTCCTTGATAGTGTTGGTGGCTTAGTTAAAATGACTGTCTAAAATGCATGTCATTAACTTGACGGACTACAATAGCTCCAAGGGTTTATCATGCCTGTGCAGGTGTTGAACTTGAGTGTGGGAATAATTCTATTGGCTAGAGCAGAATAATAGGAGGTTGGAAATGTCATGGAGTCTCTCACTGGTGTATTCTGAGTCTCTCTTAACCTCATTTCTCACCCTTCTTACAGAAATATTTGAAAAGAAAAATAAATGTCAGCGAAGGCTTTCAGAGTCTTGTATTTCAGGTGCCTCAGAAAAGCAAAGTATTTTACAAGTATTCAAAATGAAATGTCTCCATTTAGGAAATAACAGTTATTAATTCTTTCAATCAAACTACTCAAAGCTTTTAGGTTTTGTGTAAGCTGGTAGTCTACAGACTATTTAAGTTAAAAAAACCCACAAAACCAAACCCAACCCCAAATCCCCCAACAAACAAACCACAAACCGTCTTTATTAGGAGTTTATCATGGAAGCACCAGAAATCTTGCCACCACAATTGCACTTCTGCAGAGAAAAAGGCAGCTAAATTCTTTCATTAAAGAGGTCATCTGGTCCAGCCTCCTCCCCCAGGCAGGATCAAGGATCCCTCAGGATTTTGTGCCATCAAATTCTGAGAATCTTCAAGGGCTTAAGTCTCTCCTTTAAAACAACAACAACAACAACAACAACAAAAGGCGCAAACATGTTTTGGATCTGAGCCTATGGAGTCATATGTTTAAAATCTGTAGGCTTCAGAGATCAGTGACCAACTTCTGATGGAAGGAAACAAGAAAATGAAAATGGGCTTCCTCTCCAGGCAGGAGGTGTGAACTGTCTCTACAAATCTGTAAATATTTTCTGAATAACTGTCTTTTAGTATGTAAATTGTAAAACAAAAAATAAAAATTAAGCAACTTTTCTCCCTAATGTTTCATTTCCAAGCTGAATTTTAAACCACAGTACATTTTTATGAGTGCTATATGTAAAATTTTTGAAGTTAGGATAAAAAATGGGAATACAGACAGAGCTTTTGTTATAGTGCTGCTAAGGATGTTGCTGTACTAAATAAAGTATATTTAATATTTTAAGAATGGCATCCCTGAAGTATCTTATATGATATTTCTTCTCAACTGCCTTTCTTTAGCTGGAAAAGGAAAAACAGTTCTTATAAACACATGTGCCTCTCCCTTATCAATTATGTATATATTTTTTTCAGGATAAAATTAAATATAATTCTATGACTTTTATATATCTAAATTAAATACTTATTTTAAAATACAAAATAAATATAAAGAATCTCTGAACTGAATTAATTTACATACTTTTGAAATATTTTCTTTTAAGTAGACCTTTACTGCTTTAGAATAATGGCCATAATTATAAAATAATGCCCCCAAAAGGCTCAAATATACTTAGAATTGTTTATTCCAAACAGAATGTTTGTATTTACAGTGCTTGGCTTATGCAGATTGGTGGATCATGAAATTATTTATGAAATTATTTCAAATAATTAGTGAGGAAATTTAAAATTGTTCACAAATAATGAAAACAAAAAGAGATTGCATTAAACAAGTGAATAATTCATTGTGAAACCTTTGTCCAGCTCAAGTCTAACCAAATTTTTAGTGTCAGGAAAATGAAAGAAAAGGATATTTATATTAAACACAGCTCATTTTCACATTGCTCCAGCATGAGCACTTGCTCGCTGGCAGGGAGTATTTAAGAGAATTTTTCTGTGATTTCCCTAAATTGCTATGTGTGCATATTGTGTTAAATGGACTTCAGTCACAGGGAAAGTAATCTGAGAATGGAAACTGGAGGTCACTTGAAAACTGTAAAAGAAAAAGTGCCTTAAAATAATTTAATACAAGAAGAAGTAAATATGTGTAATATGTTATTTTAAAAGGGTTTTGCATCTGGGAACAGTGTGATGAACTATGGGGCCATATAAATGACTTTTTAAGTAGAAGGATAGGACAGAGGTGAATGGGGGAAAAAGGAAATGGAACTGAAGAAATTAAATGGATCAGGTGTGAGTAAAATTATTCTGTCATACTGTGAGAAGGAAGAGAGCAAGCCTCATGAGTGCCACTTCTTTCAGTGTTTTCTAAAACACACTATTTCTTTGCTGGGAAATGCAGGCCATTATCAGGCACTGATATTTTAAGCATAACTTGGGGGAAAAAAAATGTCATAAAGTAAACTCAAGATCTATTTTCCCTTCCCTCTTCACCTGATAAATACAGGGACAAAAACTTCAGACTACTAAAAGATGCATATATCTTTTTATTTATTTACCACGTTAGCTAGCAAAAGTCAATGTACAGTTATATTTGGTAATTTATTTCACCATGAAACATGCAGGGACCTGTTTTCTGCCATATAATACTTAAAGTTATGTGAATCTACTCATAAACTAACCAAGAGGGATATTAATTATTTCATATTGACCATGATGCGTACAATTTCAGGTAACACTAATGCGTAGTTGAAATGCGTATCTCTTCTTACATCCATTCTATATCTATCTATTCATAGGACATGGAACAAATAATTATGCCAAAACAAGGGACGCAGATCTAAGCAAGTCATCACCAATTTTAACCCATGGCAAATATTTTTTTCACTACAGATAGCAGCAAAATGGCCTTTTTTTTCTCTCATGAAATGTCCAAGTCTAAACTTGAAAAATTTCATCTTGTGTTCTGAAGTTTCCTGCAATTTGTACGCTAGCTGTTCAGTGTTTCACTTTCCAGTAAACTACCTGCTTGGATGTTCTTCTCTTGCACTGGAATCCCGGGTTTGATGCAGGACTGACCCAGCCATTCTGAAGAGGTCCTGGGTGGGGCACTCTGATGAAAGTGTCTTTGGATAAAAGTATTTTAGTTTTCAAGACAAAATGTTTTGTTTTGTTTTGCTTTTTCCCCTCTTTTTTCTTCAAGGAAACAGAGTCTTTTCCACAGAAAACAAGTGACCACTTGTCATTTATAAAAAAACAGGGTTGCAAATTTTTATTCACCTGCCTTAAGTGGGACTTTGCTTTCGCTGTCCTCTCCACCACGCTCGGGTTGTGTTGCTGCATTATGGCTGAGATGTACTGTTTTGTACAGCTGTGGTAACCTGTTTCTTGAGTGGTTTTTGGCGCAGTCTCTGTAGACCTGCAACAGTGTGAAAGACCAAGGCTCGACTCCTGTTGTTTTACATGTTTGCAGACTACAAAACAGCATTTCAGCCACAACAGTGTGACAAAATGCAAGCCACACAGCATATTCATATGTGGATTACATATTATTTTAGGTTTTTTGAGGATTATTTTTTTTGTCAACTTTACTCTTGCTGCAGCAATTTAGAAGTTAAAATTTCCAAATAATTTCTGCTAGCTGTGTTTAAACTAGGGATGGGGAAGGAGACTGAAATTTTCACCTGGAACTCCATAAATGTTAATTGTACTGCAGAAATGCAGATGACAGCAGGACTTGTCTTCCCTTGTAAAATGTACAGACAAAAACTTATTTCAACAACCAGGAAGGAAGTTTAGCAAATCCTTCCATAAATTTTGCTTTATATAAGTAAGCACCAGTAAATGTTTTGACTTTAAACACGTTGATTGTTTAGCATGCAGAATTTTAGACATGTCAGCTTTGGTTGTTTGATTTATACCTTTGACCTATCTCTAATTATTTTAACCTTATAATTTGCATAAATCCAATCTCTGCTGTCAGACTTGGAACAAAACAGAAATCCCCTTATGCATTGTGATTCACTAAAGAAATTAGAGGTGTGATGCTGGGTGGGCTTTTTTCATTTGACCCTTTACAACTTCTTCTAATTTTGAATTTCTCTAGTGAATTATTCTGCTCTTGAAAGTACATGTTCATGGAGAGCAGATTACTGCTGAGTGCTGCCTTGCATTGTGGAAACTTTTTTTGCCCCTTCTGACAAAGGGGATCGATGACTGCCTGCAACATATGTGTTATATCTGACCTGCCCAGCTCAGCAGGGAAGTTTGGACTGTGGCTCTTGGGAAATTCAGGTTGGAGTCACTGGTTTGCTTCATTGTATCAGCTATCAAACTTGTAAACTTGGATTTGAATCCTGTTTTGAATTCCAGACACAGACTCATCAGGCCAAAGGGAATTCAGGGTTTTTAGATCCAGAGTTTTGGTTCAAGCCCATTTTGAGCTGTGAGGGTGCTGCCAGACTGCTGTTGCCACTTAGCAGTGTACAAGCTGGGAGATCTCTCTGAGGGGTTAATGGTCCTTTCTGGCTTTTCTCAGCTCCCGGGAGCCAGGGTGAGCATCTTTACTATGCAGGTGCATGTGTCTTGTAGGCAATGTTTTGTGGGAAATGGCAGTTTTAAACTTCCAAAATTTATTTCTGTGGAAGAAAATATCTGTTTTGAAAAGGAGCAGCACATTTCACTCCCTGTGCAGTGAATGAATGGGCACCTCAGCTGAACAGAATGAAGCTGTAATGCTGCTTACAGAGCTGGGAGTAAGGCTGTCATTCCACAGATGATGCTGGTGTTAGAGCATATGCTGGCATGATAGCTGCTATAAATGGTGGGACCTTACCCCTATGACATGTGAAACCATTCTCCAAAGAGAGAAGAGTGTCCGCCAGAAATGGTGGCCTTATCAGGTACAGTTTTATACATAAAATTGAAAAGTTTATTTAGTTGGCATTTTCCTAGTGTTTAACCTCTGTGCAAGAGGGTGCTTAGTACTTTCTTACCTCACAAAAAGTGGTGACAGGCCTTCATATGTTAAAAGATGGGGAGCCGTTCTGATGTTGCAGTAATGAAGGCCATTACTATCTATTAGCTTAGATGGATTAAAAGGTTAAAACACTTTCTGGTGAAAATTAATTATCCTGAGAATTCAGTTAGAAGTGTTCTTTGATGTCTGGCATTTGCATGCCTGTGATGAGGAATAGGTCACCTGCTATGTGCATAAACTCTCAAAGCTAACAAGAAGAGGAGTAGCAAAGTGCTCTGCTAATCTACTTCTTCTGGTTAAGGATGATCTTTTTACCAATGTAGAGTAAGTTGCACCTCACTGATATGACTATCTGCAGGTTGACTAATTCTGGGCAGGAATTTGAAGTATCTTTGTGGCTTTGATTAGTGATATTCTCACTGTCGTCCCTAACTGGACCAAGAAGAACTCTCCATCCTTTTTCATTCTGCTCTTGTGGTGATGCTAGGGAGAAAACTGATAGTAAAAGGTGGAAATGTCATGTATTTCATGTGACCAATAAGGGATTCATCAGTGTGGCCATGGGCTACATGACTATTTCATACCCTGAGGCTTGATTACCTACTGACATTGACAGCACTGCTCATCAGATGGAGTTCACCTGGACACAAATGCTTTTCTGGGTCAGTGCAAGAGAGCTTATCATTGTACTTTCTCTTAGCATTTTGTTTAGTCATTTCCCTATCTTACTCTGCCTTTATGTCTCTATTTGAAGAGGCAGTGTCACATGCTGTTGGCAGTCTCTAGCACAATTTGGGAGTGACCCAAGACGTAGTAGTATCTTTATACACACACATTCCTTTATGGAGAGAAGAAAAGGAACCGGGCTATGATGACCTGTAAAAATAAGAATGTTGAAAATGAGGTCAGTGAAACATGGTTAGGAAATTACTTGCAGTGAAAATTCATAGTCCTCAAGGTAATAAGTGTTACCAGTCTGTAGTTATTGCATTCATGATAAAGATGTTGTATGCCCGTGAAGTGGCAAGGTGCTTCTCTTCGCAGGTCCTGACAGTCACGCAGCACTCTGGTTTCAGAGTAGCCTCAAAGATGTTAAAAATCTCCAGTGCAAGTTTACACAATCTGCTCACTTTCTCAACAGCCTTTGCTGATTTCAGCATGAGAGTTAGTTGTGGTCACAATTCTCAATTTCTCCACAATATCAAACTATGGTTAATAGTCTTTTTGCATTTGCTTTTTAGTTGTTCAGGAAAGCCTGAATCTTTAACTTCATATCTGCTCTATGGTCAGGCCTCATATTGGATATGTTGTTTTCATTTAATTGGGGAAGACAATCTGAGAAATCTGTTTAATCTTTAAATATTTTTCTCTGAAAAATTACTTTATGTATCAGCTCAGCAGGTATCACATCTGGGGCCGCTTCGCATCCTTTCAAACCCTAAGTTCATGTGAGTTCAGTTCATGCAGCCCACTATATGTTTTAAATAATGCACTTTAAATTAAATTGGAAGATTTAAGAATTATAGAATCATTTAGGATGGAAAAGACCTTTAAGAACATCGAATCCAACTTTAGAACATCAAATCTAACCATAAATGAACAAATTAGTCTTTTCAGTTTAGAGTGGCATGATTTAGCAGTTGGACTCTGCATTCTCTTACCAGCTGTAGATGAGAGCTGTGTGAATTCTTGTCAGTTTTGTATGCCTGAATTTATTTATTTTTAAGTTTTGCTAATGTCTATGATAGTAGACATATTTATAGATTAGCAAAAGCTGCAGATGAGGAGTGAGTCATTGTGTGTTCTTTAGATTAGACTGCTTTTCAAAGTTTAGACTAGGGAGAGTGAGCAATGCAGTAATTTTACCAGTCTCTTTTCATACACTTCATGCATATAAATTTCTAAAAACCCCACAGTTCAAGTTGATTAATACAAAGTCAGATATGGCTTCATGGCAATTGCAGCAATATACAGAACTCCTTTCCACCAATGAATACAGTCTTTAATTAACTAATTATCTCAATTCACTCCATTGTCTTCTACTGTACAGAAAGCCCTACTGGGACTGAGGATCTTATTAGATGACCTGGTGATCAAGCTTTGAAGATGTAACTTTAAAAAATTGACTGAAGTGCACAGTATCAGAATAAAGGCAATAACTCCTTACCCACGACTCATAATTCAGCTCTTGCCACTATCTGCCTTTGGTTAAAGTAGCTCTGGCTTCATGTATCTAACTATTTTATTTCTAGTTCCACTCTTTATAGATGTAACATACCAGCGTACAGTGCTACTGTGGTGAGCTGTGGCTTGTAAATTGAATATCTCTGGACCAATGTTGCATAGCATCCCTTTGCTTAGCATGCCTACTTCCTGTACAGCTAATGAAAAGAGTTTATGCCTAAATCCATCCCCAGTGTAATTCCAGTAAAGAGAATGAAGCCAGGCATGCATATACTGCTGAGGGGTTTTTCCCTTCTGGCCATTATTCAAGTCTATGAGGTCACTGCAGAAGACGGAAATAAAAGAGGCTGAGGAAGAAATAAGAATAAACAGATATCTGACTTTGTAACTCCACTTGTGTCGTGACAGAGCAGTGCAAGTATGCCAAAAAGAAAGCAGTACATCGTGAGGATTCTGGCTTTTATCTGGAGAATGTGTCTTATCCACAAAGATCATGAAGAGCTTTACACTTGTGGAAGTGTGAATAACACTGCTAAGTTCTTTCAGTCAGCAAGGTGAAAAGGCAGTCATTGGGCTGGGAAAGGGTAATTGACTGATGGCTTCTGTGACCCCACTGCTCAGAGAGAGAAGGACCTTGTCAGTCATTCAAAAAATTACTGCTTAGGAACAAGCACAGAAATTTAGTCATATAGCTCCAATTGTTAGTAAGGTCTGTGCGTTTTAACCCTTCATGCACTGCTTTTTACATGCAGCAACGGAGAAAGCTCACAAGCAGTTTGAAAGTATTTATGCTGTTAATCAGAAACATCCTAGCTGTTAATGTCCTTCCTTTAAAAGCGCAGTTAGAGAGCAGTAGGAGGGTAGGGAAGAAGGTGAAGCATGAGGGAGCATCTGTGAGCGCTGCTTCCTGCTGGGCTAATAGTGCTCCACGGAGCACCTTTCACAGAGGGGGTATGCTTTGTATGTGGCTGGAAAAGAAGGCTGAGGGTCACTGCTCCAGATTTTACTTCTACACTGAAATGTAAAAGGAATTGCTCAAACCTTACAGTGTCTGAGAGCAGAATTTGACACTACCTTCCATTTGTGGCCCTCCGTATCATAAGATTAAAGCTTTGCAGCCCAGCAGAGTTTGAGTCACTTTGTATCTCAAGATTGGGCATTTTTGTTTTGTCTGAAGTTCTGAGGCCTTCCTTGCTGCTAACGTTATGTATAGAAGTAGAAATTGTTCCTGACATGTAAATCCACCTGCCCCAAATCAAAGTCTAAATCTGACTTCTGGAAGACACAGGGAATTTGTTCCCATTCTATTGTGCGGTAGCTCTGAATTCACTGGCTTGTGGATTTTGCCCAAGGAAAATCTCAGAAGAATCCCATGGAGTTTTGTTATTGTCATCCAATGGACTTAAAAGGAAGAAAACAATCTGCTGTGTTTTCAGACAAAATGAACATTTTATTTTTGCTCCTTGCAGGTTGTTCAGAAGAAGGAGGCATGTACTGTTTCAGCTGCCTAGAACTTTCCTGATGCGTTTTATTGCTTTTTGAGGCAACATTTAAATCTTTGGAAAAAGTTGCTTAAAGCATTGAGGTACCTTTGTTTTTTTCCATTTGAAAAGAAATTTAATTTCTTTAAAGTGTCAGCAGGTATTTAGATACAGTATTTCTGTAAGGAGAACCATTCTTTGTTGGATGTGATTTATCTGTGGGATGTTCCTTCATTTGTCATTGGTGAAGCAAAAGAGTAGGCAATCTGGAGGGAGGCTGTAGTGGTGCAAGCAAAGACAAGCTCTCCTGGTAGAAGACTTGTAGCTGGCCAACTCTGCCTAAGAATGGGCAATGGTAGCTAGAGAAAGGCATGAATTACAGTGCAGTTAAATCAGTTTAGGACAATTTGAGTCTGAATTCTTTCTGAATCTTTGGCTTCAACTACTGATGACTATCAGTGAGCATAATTGTAGAAACATGCCCATCTCTGCCGTGGAAGCGAGCATTTACTGTGGCATGGATAAGCGTAGAAAGTTAAACAATGTGTTTTTCCCTTGCTGTAGGACAGATTTTTGTGGTTGTTTTGAGAGATGAGAAAAAGCTCTGATCTGTGACTGAGCACATCAAGCCAGCTGACTTCTTTTTGATTGATTTTTGGTATTTACAAATGCTGTGATTCTGCAGATGGATGTTATGAATTATATCCTATGGTTTTGTCTGTCCAAATCTGCATACAAATACTGTATAATAGGGAAGGGATTAAGTTAGATAAATGTATTTATAAGGAAGTAAAAAAAAAAAAAAGAATATAACGAAATAATCTTGCATCATTTGTCCTAGTCTCATAATTAGCAGCTCATTACTTCTTGACCTTGTATAGAATTTGTAGGAGACAGTTTCTGTAGTGCTGTGGTGGGGTGACCCTGGCTGGATGCCAGGTGCCCACCAAGGCCGCTGTATCACTGCCCTCCTCAGCTGGACATGGGAAAGAAGATATAACAGAAGGCTCATGGGTTGAGATAAAGGACATGGAGAGATCGCTCATCAGTTATGGCCATGGGAAAATCAGACTCGACTTGGGGAAAATGGATTTAATTTATTACCAATCAAATCAGAGCAGGAACATGACAAAGAGAACCAAATTTTGAAACAACTTCACCCCACCCCTCCCTTCTTCCTGGACTCATCTTCACTCCCAGAGTCTCCACCTCCTCTCTCCCAGTGTGCAAGGGGGTTGGGGAATGAGGGTTGTGGTCAGTTCATCACACCTTGCCTCTGCCGCTCCTTCCTCCTCAGGGGAGGATCCTCACTCTGCCCCTGCTCCAGTGTGGGGTTCTCTCATATGGGAGAGAGTCTTCCACAAACTTCTCCAGCATGAGTCCTTCCCACAGGCTGCAGTTTTTCATGAACCACTTCAGTGTGGGTCCCTTCCATGGGGTGCAGTCCTTCAGGAACAGACTACTCCAGTGTGGGTCCCCCAAAGGATCACAAGTCCTGCAGCAAACCTGCTCCAGCATGGGCTTCTTTCTACATGGGCCACAGGTCCTACCAGGAGCCTGCTGCAGCACAGGCTTCCTACAGGGTCACAGCCTCCTTAGGGTATCTCCCTAATCTGGCCTGGGGTCCTTCCCAGGCTGCAGGTGCAGATCTGCTCCACCATGGACCTCCATGGGCTGCAGCCTGCCTCACCATGGGCTGCACCGTGGGTTGCAGGGAAATCTCTGCACTGGTGCCTGGAGCACGTCCTCCCCTCCTCTGCACTGACCTTGGTGTCTGCAGAGCTGCTGCTCTCACAGGTTCTCACTCTCTCCCACTGCAATTGCTGTTGTGCAGTTTTTATTCCTTCTTAATGATGCTATCCCAGAGGCACTACCACTGTCACTGATGGGCTCAGCCTTGGCCAGTGGTGGGTCTGTCTTGGAGCTGGCTGGCATTGGCTCCCTTGGACACGGAGAAAGCTTCCAGCAGCTTTCACAGAAGCCACCCCTGTAGGCTGTTGCTAGCAAAACCTTGTCATGCAAACCCAATACAGGTGCAAATAGGTCAAGACAGTCTGGCATCATTGTTATTGATTTTTATAGGCCTGAAATCCCAATGAGCTGATTTATATAGAGATAATATCTTGTGCTGTTCAGTGTATAAAATATATGTATTTTTTTTTCTGAAGTGGAGCTGAATAGACTGTTTATTTTCCATACTCCTTAAATGAGGAACACAGTGATTGACTGTAGCTATGAGGTGTAGATATCCTACTGAAACAAATTATGGGAAAAGAATTGTATAATTCAGTCACTGACGTGAGCTAAGTTCATATAACACTGTCTCAATGACTCACTGATATTGCTGTTTAGAAGATGTGACATTTAAAAGTTTAATCATGATCCTGCTGCATTCACTGCCTTATTCTAAATTGTAGAATAAGAAACGGGGCATTTGGCATGCTTTCAGGCACAATGCTATCTGCTGCATAGTACTCAGTAATATTTCTGAATGCATGTATCAACTGTTTCATCTATTGATCTCAGAATGTTTTACTGAGTTAAGTAAGAATCATCACCCTTCACACTGAAAAAAAAAAAGGAAAGGAAAAGAGAGAGATAGAAATGAAGAACCTTACCCAAGCCTTTTACAAAATCAGTATTTCTTCTGATCACATATACAGCAGGAGACCAGTGTCAAGCACTTCTGTGCATTAGCAGAGTCTTTCAGGGTCTGAGCTTTGAGGCTCTTACAGTGAGACTTTAATCGCTTTAAAATACCAACTCTGTCTTGACAGTGTTGTAGGTGGTTGCACAGATGAAGACATTATGCCAGATGTGTCTCTTACTCCCTGTTTTCAAATTTTTTCTTTGTTTGGAAACTTGAGCAGTAAATCACAGATGAAAAAAGAAAGAAAAAATAAATTATATGATGATATTGATGTTGGTCTTACTACAGATGTCAAACAAAAAAGCTGAACTGGTGGAGAACAGTTTTAAAATACTGAAATGTCAGTGTCATTATGCACATGACTTAAATTACTTTTCCCAATGAAGAAGAAACATGGAAATATGTTCAATTTTTTCTCTGTCTTTAATAACCTGACATAAATTTGAATTCACAAATGTAACTTTGTTGGTTTGTTTTTTTTTCCCAATCTAATAATAAAATGTTACAATTATGGATAATTGAAAACATACTCACATAATTTTAACTTAGGTTTACCTAAGACTTTATGGGGACTATGGAGATTATATAGCCTATTGAAAGGGATTTCTTTTGCTGAATTATTTGGGGGATTCTGAAAATTTGATCATACATGATTCAGACTCAATCCCATCTTCTTTTAAGAATAGACAAAAGAAAAGAACACACATCCATAGAAGAATAAATGCAAATATCCTTTGGACCCTTACTCGATATTCCTCTTGGGAGTGAAATAGGGCTTGCCTTTATGTCCCCTTCAAATGTCAGCACTATATTAGAGAGATGTGGAGGAAATGCTTTCCTTGCAGTTATGATCTGATCTGTCTGGAAGTTCACATGGTGGCAGCTGGAGAAGCCTTTGCACCTTGGACATTTGATGTGGTGGTTAGTGTCAAATTTTTCAGTTTGACCAAAATGAAGTGACTGTATGATCTCTGGCCGCCTTCCTTCCCAGTGCCTCTGCCTGATATTGTTAAACTGATTTAATGGTCTGTTTTTACCTATGTCTCTTAGGAATCATCAGTTGTACCCACACTTATTTTGGGGTTGGATACGCAATGTCAGCATATATGCTTTCACCCTGTGGGCCTTGGGCATCAGTCTTTGTGCTGTGCTGGGAATCCTATGGCTTTCTGAAAAGTATATGAGATATCTGCTGATAAGCAAGTGGTGAACAGCTAATGAATCTGATGAAAAGCATCTTGGGGAGTGGGGTGAGTAAAGTGAGAAAATGAAAAGGTGTTGGTATTAAACATGAAGTTGTATTTCCTTAGTTTGGTCTTGAACTTGACCTATCCCAAGTAGTTATTTACTAGCCTTATAGGATGAGCACTCCCTTCAATTTGTGTGCAAAACTGGGAGGTTCACCTAATGGCATTTTCGTCTTACAGCTTTCATGGGGGAACACAGGAAGCAGAACAGGAGACAGAAAAATCACGGTGCTGAGAGACTCCAAGCCTGTTTTCAGCACTTGCTGTTCACATTATGTGCTGGTAGTCATTGCATGGGATTACCTATCATGGTCACAGTATGTCACACAAAGATGCACCATTTTGTACAGATGAGGAACTGAGAGGAAATGTTGATATTTAAAAGAGCCTAGAGTTGGACCAGGAGTTCAACAAGGTTCAGGGAAAAAGAGTCTTATTCAGTGCTCTCTAGAAAGACTATCCTTCTGCCTTTTATTTGTGTTTTTCATTTTTTTCTAACTGGGTGTTTAACCCACTTTTCCTTTTCTGTATCATTTGACCTTCTATTATTTTATAGAAATCAGAAGCTGTGCTAGTAATAGTAGCTCATGAACCCCATCAGAGGAAACCTGTGTGGTGTAGACTGTCAAGTAGCTGACTCGCTGGAAGAGTGAAAGGTACTTGCATGAGATGTTAAACCTAGTACTCAAGCAAGAAGAGTGGAGAAAGGTAGATTGCCATTCAGGAGAATTTGTCCACCAGGCTTTTGTAAACTGGCAAGACAAAAACATATGTAGGAATGCTTAATCCTATTTATTATGCAGAGATTAAAAGTGACTTTAGCATGCCTGTCAGAGAGATGATGGATGAAAACTTCATATTTATGCATTTGCTTGGTAAACTCTATTAAGATGCAAGTCTAGGTATAATTTAGTATGCTAATTTCAGAATAGAGCAAATCCATTACACAGGTGAATCTAAAAAATATATTTCCTGAGTAAACTCTAGAAGGTTTCTTAATGAAAACAATATTTAGTATTTTAAACTACAGTCTGTGTATATGTAGAGAATTGATCTAAGAGGGTTGAATATTTGCTCATGATTTCCCTTCTGGACCCATCTAAATTCCTACTCACCTAACATTTATTTCTCTAAGTTCTGTTAACTTGTTAAGCAGTTATAGTCTAATTAAAGGAAACTTTTAATACTGATGTTCCCATCTGCATTTCCTCTCTGCACCCTGTTACCTTCTCTGCTGCTTTCTTGTGTGAAAAGGTGCCAATTCTGGCTACTACTGTGAGCTGTTATTTCTATTATTGGTACAGAGGAGGTTAATTACCACTGGTGCCCCTCCAGCTAGTCAGATCCATGTTATGATCCCAAGTTACACACCTATAGCTGTTGAGGACTTTTCTCCTGCTTCTCTCTAAAATCCTTCTGAGCAGCATTTTGTGACCCTCAGCACTCAACCCCAGCTAAGCTTAAATACTCATTGAAATATCATAAAGTGGGAAAGAGAGAGGACCTCTCAAAGCAGAGGTCCATTCAGGCAGACAGCAATTGCCCAGGGTTAGCTAGTGTGATGGCTTCAGTCAGCCCTCACTTTACTTGGTGTGACAGGAGGTTGTCAAAACTGATCAGGGCTGGGGAGGGAAACCTAAAGTCTTTGACACTTTTCCCTCTTAACCCACCAGTTTGTATCTATTTTAACTTTTCTAGTGATTCAGTGGGTGGCACAGACTTCTGCAAGTGAGGAGGTTTCAACCAAGGCACACCAGTTAGTTAAGGAACTGGAAAAGCCCACCTGACCATATCTTATATTTTAGAGTAATGCTCAATATGTCTTTAGATGAGAGAGAATTCTACTGATGCATCATTTTTATATATTGTTAAGTTGATAAACAGAAGGTAAGTAACCAGACTGTAAAGCAAGTAAGACATAGACTTAAAACCTGAATCTTCATCTTCTTGTTGATGCACTGGTCCTGATTCCATTGGAACATGCTGCTTCTTTAGAAAGTGTGTCCTTTATTCCAAAATCAAAGTAGATGAAAATAAAATGAGAACAATAAATTAAAAGTTTTCCTTAGACACAGAGGACGTGAGTAGATGGAGCGCAGATAGATACAAAGCTAGAGTGTTACTGTCATTACTGTTGCAGATTTCACAAAGTGTGCCTATCTGTTAGTTTAGGGTTAACACAGCCAATCTCTCTAGTATGAATATTTTCAGGAGTAAACATGTTGAGATATTCCTTTACTATTTGTGCTAGAAATCAGCTTTGATTGGATTTCAGGAAATAGCTTCTTTTTTCATTTTTTTTTTTTTTATATCAGACATTGTAGCTTCTGCTGTCCTATACATCTTCTAGGTACAGATGGTGCAAAAGCCATCAATTTCATGTGTTCAGGGAGATAATGTATTAAGAAAACTGTGACATGTATTCTAGAAATACTGCATACACATAGGAAATACAGCCTTGTATTTCTACATAACCTATTTACATGAAGTTGTTGGCACCCAGAATTTGTATACTTGTGTACCTACCCAGCAACCTGCTATAAGGTTTCTGTGGTCAGTAATTCCCTGCTTTGCACTTTATTTATGCATGGCACAGTTGATGTCAAATCAGACCTGGCACTTTGTTTATGCTGCACTTATTTTGCACCGATATGAATGACTGACAGGACTGCAATGCAGAAAGGAATGAGACCCCTTTTTCTAGTATGTGCGCGCTCTTCTGGATTTTTTCAAGCACTATGAAAATGCATATTCAAGTCTAAAAGTATAGAAATTACTTGGAAAAAAATTGTATTTGAAAATAAATTACTGATGTAAATTGAAGCTGGACATGCACAACCTAGAAAGATTTGCTGATGAAGTGTTACTGGGGCAAATGATTTCTGAATGGATGAATATGTGCCGCTGAGCTGTGGGTGTACTATGGTTTCAAAGTATCAGACTTGCAGTGCATGATTGGGATGTTTCCTCATCCCTTCATCAGTGGAGCTTACTTAGCATAAGCAAAACTGCATATCTGAAACTGAACTGGATCTCAGCATTTGCACTCTAGCTACCTTATGGATACAAAAAGCAAGGATCAGGTAGGATCAGGTAGGGCTACAGCAGGATGCGTGAAAAAGAAGCGAGGTGCATGAGCCCTACCTGTTTTGTAGCACCATCACCGCAGAGCTAGTTCTTTCAGTAGAGATCTCAGCTATGCTACATGCAAGATTCATAGATGTTGAAAAAGCTTAAAATATAGTACATAAATGAAGTGTTAAAGGGGGCAGGTCACGAGCAGTTGGAAGCCATCAGTTAACTGTGGGGAACTGGAACTGTTGACAGCAGTACAGAGAAAATATTTTTCATGTAATTTTCAACTTTATCAACAGTCAAATGGCTGTTTCAAACCTGATAAACCAACTGGGAGTGGAAAAAGAGGAAAATACTGTGTTCTTATATTTTAGGAGTAAACACACGACATCACTGAAATGGGGTCTACTAGTTTTAAAGTCTGAAAGAGACAGCAGGCATTTGATTATGGGCTAATTACTTCAGTCAGGTTCAAATATGGAGCCTGGGTTGTAAAAATTATGGCAGTCTATTTTTTTCTGTAGTATCATTGGAATCGATGACTCTTCATGTATACGGAGTTGATAGAGAAGTCCCAGACATCACTGGACATAACCTTATTGATTTTCTTGATAATCAAAAAAGAAAAAATCACAGGGGAAAATGAGAGACAAGATGAACTATAGACCTCTGACTGGCTGGTCTCTGTTTTGTCTTTACTTACAACTTGTCTGTACATGAAAAAAAAGTCTTATCTGGTCTTGTCCTCCTGTGCTTTTACAAATGTTGATTCTCTGAATGTGTCCTCAGGCAAAAAGAGAAGAAATAATGGGGGGTAAGAGCTGAAAAACAAAATTTTGGGGAGTCTAGACTTCAGAAATCATTTGGATTTTGTCAATAATTTAGGCAGTCAACTTCAACCTCCCTTACATGGATTGGTATTTTTAGGACAAAACTTCATTTCTCAGAAATTCCATGGTATTTTTCTCCCAAATTTAGTTTTATTTATCCAGAAAATGTGAAAGGAACATCTCAATGACTTATTCTGCATTTACCAGTTCTTCTGTGTTAGTGTGGTACTATAATCATGGACTAATGGCACAAGTTCTCCTGGGCATTCAGACTTGCTGTTGCACGTATAGCTAAGCAAAGGTGTCCAGCATGGAAAAGGCCTTTTCAGTAAGGCAGAAACCAGCCTGGCATCACAGAATTTTGTTTTGTCATTTCCTGCAGATTTTGAATTATGTCAGTCTATTCTCTGTGGTTATCATATCTAATAATGGAAGTAATAAGTCACTGTAAATAACTGTGTACTTCCATAACTGTGTACTTTCCAGATGAAATAAACATCAAAAAAATACTAAATAATGTTAGCATTTGAGGTGATGTTTCCAGCTGCCTCCTCCACCATCACATTGCTTTTAGATG
>JANHGB010050792.1:55458-101830 GCA_026283785.1 Coracopsis vasa | reverse complement strand
GGCATCTATATCCCTCTTAAGAGGAGGCTTTGTATGGGCTGAAGATGAATTAACTGCTGTGTTGATTAAATTTACAAAATCTTTTGGGATAAAAGTATTAAGTAAATACCAAGTGATTAAAATCCAACTCTGTACAAAAGACACAGTGTCCCTTGCATTTCCTTTTCTGGCAGGGAAACCAATCACATCAATAAAACTGTGGACTAGGAGTTAGTAAGAAGATGATTTTGCTTGTATTTCTTAAGTAACAAAGTACAACAACTGGACAAAACCTGAAATGAGTGAACTGTCAAGGACTGACTCCTTTAACTAAGATCTGCATTGCACTGAATATAAGTCATTGTCACCAACAGCAGAAACATATACTTTGTTATAATGTAAGATGTCTTTATTTATTTGCAAAATACACATAACCTCCTCCTACAAGTACAGATTTTCTCCTGTGAGAAGTGATTGGTCCCTCAGGAGATCTTTTCTCCCTATCCCATGATGATGTCAGTGAGCTGTTGATTAACTGCTGACACATGAAATTATGGGGGACCAGCAAGGTTAATGAAAGGCTTCTCTATATAGACATGCCCATATACTGTCTCCCTCTGTCCTCCTTGGCTTTGGGTTATATGGTGACCTCGGTGACAAAGTCAAGAGAGAAAATATGCACCATGATATCAGTGCAGTCTAATCAGTAGTTCTCTGTGAATATCTAATTATTTAATAAAGGGATGATGAATTATTTGCAGCCCAGAGTTTTTACAAACCGGGGCTGATCTCAATGGAAGTGCTGTTCAACTGTCTCTGCAGTATTGTCACTGATTACCTCTGTCATGTTGAATATATTTTTGCAGGTGTGACTTGCATAGGAAATTCTGTTTTCAGCCTGGTGATGAAGGCAGGCTGTATTTGTTATTGCCAGGAAGAAAATGGGGTTGTGCTCGAATCACCAGGAGAATAGATTGACTTGTGCGAGTCAAGTGGGTTTGTCTGTGCCCTCAGTGATGATGGCTGGAAGTCAACTAGGAGAGAGCTGTTATTGCCATCCTGCTCTAATGGTAGCATTTAATCACTAGGACTCCTTTGTGATCTTCTTGAATGTACTATAAGAGAGTAATATCTGACAAGGAACTGCTGATTTTACAGTTTCCTATCTACATCTTTGTGTCAACAGACAGGAATTTCAAGGAGCAGCCTTTCTGTTGTCCTTCTTGTGAGGATGCGGTTGTGTCAGACTGTACTTTGGGCAATTGTCTCTCTTCTCCTTTGGCCTGCTCCTGTAATTGTGGTCATTGTCGTGTAGGCTGAGTAGCTTAGGGTATTTGTGCTTATTAATTTAAATTATCCTCCTTTAAGGATTCTGCTTAGAAAAGAATTTCTGTGTTGGAATGACCTTAACATATGTCACGCTTTCTGCAGAGTGGATGAAGATTATTTCCATATTAATTAGTGTTACAAAGTTTTTCCTTCTCTGCTGCATACAATTCCCGTCTGTTCCTTCCTCTTTGGGGTTTCCTTTTTATCACACTCCATCCCTTTTGAGCTTTTCATCTGACTGTGGAGAAAAAAAGGAACAGTTGAGAATTTGTTTCAGTGAAAGTATTGCTTATAACATAAATTTATTTCAAAATGTGTATGCATATATACATTTCTCTCACCCACCCTAGACATAGAGTGTGACTGTGTCTGAATTCAGTTCCTTGAATTTCCTGTAAGGACAGTGAGTTCAGTGTCAATTGAATGAGGTGTGTGCTGAAATTTAAGTATTTGTGTAGTCTTATCAAATTTAACATGGTCTCTGTTTTTGAAATAAGGAGCATGCAGATAAATTGACACCATGCAAAGCAGCTGACTTTTGAGCCCCAGTGTCAAAGAGAATCTCTGGGGAGTGAATGCGCTGTAATAACTGTAAAAAGGTGAAAACACAAAGGGAAGAGAGTAACACAAACAGGAGAAGAGATGTAATTTCAAAACCTGTTGGAGAGATGTTTTTGCCAGACCTTTCCAGAGGAAGGTGAAGGGAAGGGACCAGCTGGGAAGTGGTGAAGCATCAAAATAATGATGAAAATGCTGAGATTTTAGAGGAGCCTGAAGGGGGGAATAAAAAACCACACTGGAGTTGCTGCTTAATTCAGGGCGTTTTGGAATCTGGGCTTGTACCTCACCTTGATATGAGACATGGTTACAAAATTAATATTTAGTTTTGAACATTTTTAAAGGTTTCAGCCTCTAGAAGGAAACCCCATGGGTAAGGAGGGAGAAGGATGGGAAAGCAGGTATGGGAAGAGTGGCAGAAAGTCTGCTTTCAATTTCAGGGGATAAAATTAGACAGGTTTTTAGTGTCCCAGGAGAGAAACATCTGCTGACTGGCTGCTTTGTTACTTGCATGTGTCTCTGGACCATGCTAACCCCAGGGACCTCCCCAGGATAGTTGGGAAGTGAGTCCTGAGACAAAGCTTTGGAGCTGAGATTCCCTTTTATCCTGCAAAAAGTGAGACAAGGGCTCCAGCAACAACATGTATGTGTCGCTGAACAAAGGAAACTATTTTCCAGGCAGAGATGTGGGAATAATTCACCTGAATATAAACTTTATTACACAATTCTCGGTGTTAAAGTGTGTGGGTGACAAAGAATTATACCATTGGTGTCTCCATTCTTGACTGTAAGTGATTCAGAGTAAGTTATAGATATTTGATGGGACCAAAGCAGTTATACAAATGGAAATGCTTTTGGTTTTGACTGTACTTGTTTTAAAACTGTTGTTTAGCAGCTTCAAAAGCATTTAGCTATATTTATATGTGTAATTAAAATGGTCAAATCCATTATCCTGCTTAGCTCCTGATAACTACAGTTGTTTTGGCTCAAAAAGAAGACGTATAGTCTCTCCCTTATTTAGAAACCCATTTCAAAGACGCACTTTGGCTTAGCCAAGATGCCAGGGGCATGGGCATGCAACCTGGTTTAATCTTTTTATAGGAGGCATAATTTACAGAGTAGAGAATTTGCTTCCTTCAGTTTATCTCCAGGCAGGACCTCGTACCATGGAGCAGCACTACAGAGATGCCACCTGGCAAGTGGGGCCATGAGATGTGAAAAATTATTTGGCTGTATGCTTTTTGGCTCACAGTTTGTTTCTGTGGCAGTTTAGCACATGTGTGAGCTTGATTAACTTGCAAGTTAAGGGCAAGTTTAACTCTATACATACATGCTCTAAACAAGTAAAGTTCCAATAAACTAGGAGCAAACTCTTACCTGCTTGTAATTCATGACAGAGCCATTAAAAAATAATATTGTTTGAGTGTTGGCTTTGTTTTATTATTTTTTTTCTTTCACATTAAAAAGCCAATGGATAATGAAATAATGGAGGTTTTTAAAATTACCTGACTTCCTTAGTATTGGCACATTGTGCTTTAGTGTCAGCCCCAGGTACTGGGGAGTATGAGAGCACGCTTTTGTTTAGATGACTTATTGATGGCTTCCCTTTAAAATATACTTTTCTGTTTAGCTCGGAACACTGATCTCTTGCCTTTCTCTATGGTACTGTCACATCCCACTGCAGAGCTCCTGGCACTGGGCAGCGCTTGGCTCCCCAAGCCCCAAACAACTCTCAGCCTTTCCTCCATCTCTTCACTTGTTTTGAGTAGGACAGAGAGTCTGGTGCAGAGTCTTTTCAAGGCTGCCATATAGATAAAGTGCTTTTCCCTTGTGCTGTTTCAGTCACCCTTATGGTCCTCATTAACAGTCACAAATAACAAGTCCAAGTTTCAAATGTCTTGTTGGTTTTATACCCTTCGGTGCTTCACTGGAGCAATGTGAGATGGCCCTTTCTTAATACTGTGGTTTTTCACAGTATCCTGAATTAAGCACATGAGGTAATTTAGGTTTGAAGCTTCTAGGAAAGAGATAATTGTTCTTTTATTATTACAATAGATCAAAATAAAATCAGCTTGCGCTTCTGAAATGGAGACGTTTTTAGCTGGAGAAGTGTACAGTAATTCTTTTACAGTGTTATCAAATGGCATAATAAAAAAGCAAAAAGCATCTCATTTTCTAGGCTGTTTATTTTACATATCCTCTTTGAATTGATAAATATTTATATTCAAGTCTGGGATTCTGTTTAGAGCACCAGCCACAGAAATGATCCAGTCAATATCGCTTGATCTTAAAAGAGCTAATCTTTTGTGTGCAAAAATGTACAAATGATTTCATGCCTATATTTACACAGTTAACTTACTTACAACTGTGGATGCAAAACAAATAATAATGCATGCTAATTGCAGTTAAGCATCTGAAGTGCCATTTCTATATGCAAATACCAGAATAATGATGTTAAGAGTTACTAGCATTTACTTAGTACCTGTGGTATCTGGCATACAGCTGAAATAATTGCATATAAGCCTAAGTAATTCCCTCCACATTTTAATAAAAAATATTTCTTTGCTGTATTGTTCCAAGAAAAACTTATGAAACTTGATATTACTTGAAATCTTTCAGATTGTTCTTTTTTCTTATTTTTTTTTCTTTTTTTCCATAAATTTAACATTCTTTAATAACTGATTGGAACCAGAGCTAATATACCAGGTTTGGGATTCTCCAGCATATTCAATACAGAATTATGGATGGCCCAGGAGAGCTCAGCATCACCTGGGGCTTGCCAGGCCCTGAGAAATTCTACCTCGAGCCCATTGTGCGGCAAAATGCAGAATTTCAAACTCAGACACATGAAGTAGTTAAGAAAATTTGCCAAAAGCCCACTTGCATTCCTTAGAAAAAAAAAAAGGAGATTTTGTGCCCCAATTAGCACTGCTAATTGGTGCACACAAGTAAATTGCACTCTACCCTGTGGAGATTGTCAGCCAGTGAATCAGATCACTGAGTCACCAAGAGCATGACTGTGACCCCAAGTTGCCATTTAATCATGCGCAAAATCAGAGGTCCCTCCAGGAAGGACATGGTCCTGCTACTGGGTATCAATGAGAGAAGCTGCTTTGGGGGTTTTACCTTCCTTCCCCCCCCCGCCACTTCTTTTCCTTTTTTTTTTTTTTTTTTTTTTAGTAAAGGCCGCAGCTTAAAATAAAACCCTGAATAGTTGAGAAGAAGACTGCTGCTAATTCAGCATCATGTTCTAAGTGAGATTAGGGTCTGCTGGGTGCAGTTAGCTCCTTTACAGAAGTATTTTGGGCTCCAACCCTTTTATCTGATATCCCTGCCTGGTTGTACAATAATATACAGGCCCAATTTCTTGAACCTATATGAGAATATGGTGTGAAAATACAACATTTGCTAGTCCAAATATATGTGAAACCAGTTTTTAGAAGATAGTGAGTTTAGTGAAATAAGAAAGCAAAATGCTTTCAAACCTGTACCAGTGGCACAGAATGGGTCTCCCAATTAACTTTTACTTCTTATAAAAAAGGAATTTTTTCTCTTTATAGGCTTTATATTAATACCTTATACTAAATACTTCTGAGAAGTCAAAGCATAAGAAACCCACACTTAATTATAATGGTAAATAACTCATTTCTGTAGGTACTTTGGTAATTTGTTAAAGATACGGCATGTAATGGTGAAAGATTGGAAAAAGCATGGTTTGAGCACTGTATTTTTGGGGTTTGCACAGGACAGGATCACTTCAGGATGTTGAGCTGGTCATGTTTTAATAGCCTTTCCTGTCTTTGTGTCTGCAGCTTATTGTTAAAACAGAGGAAGATTCTGTGTTTTACCTAGTTGCAAAAAGATCAGCAAACAGCACACAAGAAGCACTCCATGTTGGGGACTGTCCTTTGTGGGGAAGATTCAGATCTAAATGTCTTATAATGGACACAGCAAGTCAAACTTATGTGATCACTCTTGACGCCACCATCAAAAGGGCGCCTTTGGTGTTGTTCTTCCTCTCCCAGTGCATTAGTGGTTTTTCCCTGCGTATAGTATTGTGTTGTTAAAAAAGTATTGGGATATCCTGAGCAAAATTCCATAGTTAGAAGTTGGACCTTTTGAATCATCATGCATCAGCAGAACAGTAAATAAACTCCTGGGGCTCTCGATAGTCTCTTCCTTTTGCAAATGAATGAGGTAAATTGATCTTTTGAGAGTTAAAAAGTTAATCTGAAGTTGTACTTTGTGCTAAGGAAAGACAGAACAGCAAATAATAGTGCATTTGGCTTTCAGTAGGGATTTAAATTTCCCAATAGGTTTTATGTTGTTAGGAGTTAGAGTTTACTGTGGAGTTACTCTGTCTTGACAGCCCTCAAATGCTGGTTTCAGAATGGAGGCTCCTGAAAGCCTTATTCTTATGAGTGAGTCCCTACCTCTTCATTATCTTCCTCACCAACACAGCCATGCAACTTGTGTGGGAATCTACCCCAGGATAAGTACACTCAGTAGTGTTTGATGTGAACTCTCACGCTCGTGAACTTGCCCTGTGTTTCATACAGGAGCATGGCTGCAGTTGTTGCACACTGCCATTGGAATGGTGGCAGCTCTGTTCTTGCAGAGTCCAGCCAGCGGGGAGTTGGTAGTGGCGGTGATGGGCACTGCTCCTTCCATAGAGAGCTGTTAAAGTCCATTTGGAGAAAGGAAAAACCCCATGGGATTTTTAAAATGTTTACTTTATGTTACTAAAGCACAAAACCCCCAACAAACACAACCTCAAATCGTGCTTTGCTGTTCGTGTGTAAGGTGTAATACTCGCTGTTGTGTAGGAAACTATGAGACTCTGGAACGCTGTTTGCCTGTTTCTTCTGCCATAACCCAAAGGAGCTTTTTCACTGATGTTGACATGAGGTTTTCATCGTCATGGCTGTTGCCTAGCTCATGGCTTGGAATTCAGGCATCAAAATTCTCAAGAGGGAAAAATTACTTGGTGGGGAGGTTCTGTTTCCAAGTCCTGGTACCCCTTTGCATGATGTACCTGAAAGAGTAGCAGTTGAAAACTGAGTCTCCTGGCTTTGCTGCAAACACTGATGCTTTTGTGTTTAACCTATGATCTCTGGTTTATGAAATTACAGGATTTCCTGCTTGTCCCTAAATCTGGTCCGTTTCTGTCTGGTTTGTTTCAAGCTCCTTCATCCTGCAATAAGGAAACAAGTTGTAACAAAGTTTCGCTAAATCGGTACTCCATCCTTGAAATTCCTCGGAGCTTCCTCGGTCTTTACCACCCTTGGAATTGCAGGGGCAGAAAGAAAGTCTATTTTTATGGACCGGTCACTCCAGGTCACAGTGTAGGATGTTTGTACAGGCTGCAGATGTGATCTCTTCGGCTCAGCTGAGCCAACTGAAGTACAGGGCTGGTTTTGTTGCCTCGGGAGCATGAGGCTGCTGCCTGCACTTCTGCCTGCTCATTTTAGCTGTGCTCAGAGCTCAAAGCCCTGGGATACAAATGGTGTTTCTGCAAGGGTGCCTCTGAGCAGAGGAAAGAGAATCTTCTACTACTGGAACATGCTTATTTAGTTACTGTTCTCTATGAAGAGGTGTGGAAAGTAGCATGCCAGGTTGTAGAATAACACTAACAATGGAAATGCACTTCAAAGTAGCTTTGAATACGAAAAGAAAGCAAAACCGCTTTTAAACCAAGCCATCTTTCATTTTATACATTATGTACTTCAGGAAAGCTACTACACAAATCTGTCTGAGATCTTTAACCTGCTGGAAGTTATACTCTGTTACAAACCTGCTGTCTTTTGAATCTCAGACTCCGGAAGGTGCCCAGAAAGCAAAAAATAGAGGTTTTTCCGTGTCTTAAAGTGAAGCAATAGTGATTTTTTTATATTATTGGACAGTCTGGTGGTTAAAAGAAAAACAGCATTGCGACAAGAAACTGACTCCTTATAATTCTTCCTTCCCTGTTTGGACATGCTATATATGATTTGAAAGCTGCATTCTGCAGGTATATAGAGAACTTAGACTGCCATGATGGCAAGCATGAAAATGTTGTGAAAGAGGTCCGTGTCATTCCACATGTTAGGGGCGACAGAGGAAATGACCTTTATGTGATTTGCAAGCGTGGCTTGGGTGTTCTTTAGCCTCACTTTCTGAGGGAATGGAGCTGATGCCTTTGCCAAGCCAGCCAGAGTGAATTCTCTCTTTCCATACCTTGTTAACACTTGGACAATTTCAAGTAATTTGTTGGGAAGACAGAGGCATTGTATGCAATTGTTTTCTAATTAATTTTGTACACATAAATTGCTGGGTAGAGGGGAAAATGCGCTGTTAATTCCTACAGTGAAAGGGAGACTGCAGTGGGATATCAGTTCTTATTACACATCAAAGAATCCTTGGAGGTGTACATCCTGAGACTAGAAATTCCAAGAAGTCAGGATCATTCTGTTTGGTGCTCTTGGAACTCCTGGTTTCTTTAAAATGGTGGGTATTTGCTATGAGATACTAGCAGGATGACATAACGGGATGAAAGTCCGGGGAAGCAGCCAAAAGCGTGCAATAGGTAGGTCTGCAACTTGAGCTCATTCTGCCACGTGTGAGTAGCAAGGACATTATTTAGAACTAATGTCAGTGCTGAATTGACTCATTGGTCCTTTTTTCGTGTAAAAGGGAGTTTAAAGCCATGGAAAAGTTGTGTTCATAGTTGTTGGGGAAACTTGGATGATATCATTATACTCATGTGATTGGCTGTGACACTGCTCCTGTTCTTATTCTTGTCTTTATTCCAGTAATATGTCTGATGCTCTCGCAAATGCAGTATGTGAACGCTGCCAGGCTCGATTTGATCCTGCAGAGAAGATTGTCAACAGCAATGGGGAACTCTATCATGAAAACTGCTTTGTCTGCGCTCAGTGTTTCCGTCAGTTCCCAGATGGACTTTTTTATGAGGTGAGGTCATGTGGGAGAAGAGAAACAGCTCCATTAAAATACAAGGCATTAGGTGAAAGTTCTGCCTGAGATACGGTTTTACATCTTTCTCACATGTTAAATTTCTTAGTCCTAAACCTTTATTGCTATTTTTGGAGGGGCTTTAGACCTAATTTCCCTATTTTTTAATTCTTACATATTCCTTCCTATACATCAGTAACAACAAAAACTGTGTGCTTGCTCTTCGGGTAAGAGGAATTTCCAAATGAAAATAGAATCTATTTCTCAATATTTCATAAGGCAAAAGTGATTTTTTGGTCTTTATTTTTAGACATTTTGTACCCAACCTTTCCAAAATTGGTGGACCTATTGGAAAACAAGGTTGAAGTATTTTTACAGACTATGTGCAAGCACACATTTTGAACAACACATTGGTTTAAGTATGCTGCATTCTTAATTTGCCACGAGTTTTAACCTCGTGTAGGAGGAATAGTTCTGAATTACATGAGTAATAAAAAATAAAGCAGTAATGAAATTAAAGTCAACTATAGGAGAAGGGCTTTGGACACTTCAAGATTTTTACCGTCTTGCAGTAGCACTGCTATTAATTTAGCAAATTGACCACAAGGCCAAAGCCATATCTGGGTATATCCTTATGGAAAATCCTTAGGAGTTTAAGGACAGGTGAGGCGGGGGCTAGAACTGCAAAACTTGACTGACCTTGACTTGGTCATTTCAATGGAAAATCATGCTGAACTGTCAAGACACGAGAGTAGTTCAGTTACTCATGAGGGCTCCTTCTCTCTTGTTTTGTTCCCAGTTTGAAGGTCGGAAGTACTGTGAACATGACTTTCAGATGCTGTTTGCTCCTTGCTGTGGGGAGTGTGGTAAGATGTGGTGCATGTCAGTACCGTGGGGTAACAGCTACAGGGCTGTGCAAACCTCCCACCACTGCAGAGGTAATTTTAAGGAGCTGTGGAGGGAAACAAAGTGAGATACCAGCAGTGCTTTGGGGTATCCTGGTTGTGGGAGTAGTTGTTTTGTGTGGGGGGTTTTTGTTTTGGTTTGTGTTGGTATTTTTCAAAGTTAGACTCTACTAGTTGTTGTGAAATTAAAGTGGAAGGATTATAAAGGGCAGTAGACTTTCAATAAGACTGTTTTCTGCATATATCTTAAGGTGTTGCTTTCGTTTTGCAGGTGAGTTCATTATTGGGCGTGTTATCAAGGCAATGAACAACAACTGGCACCCAGAATGTTTCCGCTGTGAGCTCTGCGATGTAGCGCTTGCTGACCTGGGTTTTGTGAGGAATGCTGGCAGGTAAGACAGAGCAGGAGCTCTGAAAGCTTTATCAGTATGTTATTGATACGATAGAGAGATGTTGAGGGTGGTCAGTTAGTTGTACACTGGAGGGTAAAGCTTGAAAAGGTACAAAAGAAGCTTGAAGGAATAGCCTCCTAGGAGATGGGAAATGGAATGAAGAACAGTGTTCTTCATTCAGTGAAACATGTAGAAAGCAAAAGCTCAAATTTTATTAGGTAGTGCATGGGTTCTGGAAAAGAAAGGGATTTCAGGCAAAAGGCTAACTAGCAAGTGAGTAGAAGGGATTGTGTGATCCTGGGCAGGCTATTTACCAAGTAAGCTGCTGAACAGGAAATCAAGTATAGCAAAAGAGTAAGAGAATAACATGAGGATTACAGGAAAGCCTGTTCCCCTGGCTTTCTGAAATAATTCATTTTATATATGGAAATATAAAAATGAGTCTTAAAGGTTGATTAATGCATTTAATTAAGAAGTAAGAAATAAAAAACATTGAAGGGCACTTGAACAAAAGCATACCATGATAAGAAAATAAAACAATCCAGCAGTTAGCAGACACTGTTGCTCAATTCATAGTTAATTTCAGGCTTTAATATGTCTTGAGGAAAGTCTAGTAGTTTCCTGGAGATTATATTGTCACTAACTAAATGGTGAAAAAGGGAAAGAAGGGCTATACATGTATACCCTGTCCAGCAGGGAGTCCTCTCAACTCTCTTCTCTTCCATCCTTCATGCAACTTCTTTGCATTAGTTTCTGGAGTTGAGTATAACTGGTTTTCTTTTGACACCTAATCTTGTTAGAATGGGCTGTTGTGATAGCACCTAGGGTGTTTTGAGAAGGCAGCCAGGATTGAAGCAGTTCAAGCAAGATAAAGCATATTTGATTTCGTTGTTTGTGGACCAAATCTAAACCGGTAAGGAGTTCATTCCCAAGAGCATTGAAAAGAGATATGCAAATGTATGTATCTGCACATAAAAAATATCAATCACATTATTTTCTATAATATTTATCTCCATAGCATAGAAGCTGTCTTCTAGGAAATAATATTGGAAACTCTTAGGTTCTTTTTCCTGCTTCTCACTGTACCTGGTCTTCCCTAGTGTGCCTGTCATTTCCAGGCATATTCCACTGGGTACAACATGTATCAGTGAGGATAGTTAAGATAATCCCTGCTTTATCTGTAGTGAGGGAATAACCTTGCTAGAGAAGTCACCAAAAAAAGTTGTAAACCACCTCAAAGATACAAATCTCTTCTGGGCAAAGTAGACTGAACTCCTTCATATGCTTCCTATTCACTTTTGCCATTTGGTTTTGTATTTTTATCATTCAGTATGTGGTTAAGATGAATGCTGTATTCCTGAGCAGCCCTTTGCAGTTCTTTACTTTGAGGGTTACCCGGATATCTGATGTTTTGCTAGGAGCTACTTAAAAGAGGCAAAATACTAAAAGTTGTCCAACCTCTGTCTGCAGCTTTTAGACGATGGCAGAGGGCAGATAGGAACGGCAGTGTGAAGTTTAGTGCTCAACTCCAGCTCTGAATGCTGGGAAGAAGTAAAAACACTTGTAAGTCCTGTCTCAGTTCCAGTCCAGGTTGGGTGCAGTGCAGCATTTTGGTCTTCTTTTTCCTTTCCACCATTTAGTATCAATTTTCTTCATATGATGTATAGGCACTTTGAATTCAGGGACTAAACGCAGCGTGCAGGCATCCTATCCTTTCATCAGGCAGGTCTGTCTCAGGAGTGTCTCAGGAGCTGGCACAGTATAAAATGTTAAAGTAGGCTGTGTGCATTGTGCAGAGGAAGAGTTGTTATGAATGCTTTGGGAGTTAAGTTTGGTTTGGTTTTAGATACATGAGTTTAATAGCCTCTTTGCTCCCTTCCCTGTTCCTAAGTGTTCAGCCCTCAGTTTCACATCTTGGAAATCAGTAGAACTGTGCTCATGTTTGCAGTGTCAGTAAGACAAGAACACGTGACCTCTCTTGTCAGAGTGGTTCTTGCTAATTGTAGTCCCATAAAAACAGCAGCACTTCCCTCCTCAGGATGAGTTTGACTCCGCATGTACTATCTCACTGCATGTTTGCGCTCTCAGCTGGTTCTGGTGGAGTAGAGCATTCTTAAGTAGAAGCAGTGATAGGAGTCATGTTCACAGTTCAGATTTAGCACTTAGTGAGCTTTCATTTGTCTTACCCTCGTATGTTTGAGGCAGCATTACAGTCTTTTTAACACAAAACAGATTGCACAAAGCCTCACGGAATTTCTCAGCTACAAAAAAATACATGACTGGGTCAAAGGCACCGTTTAGACTTGTGAGGCAGGAAGTGATGCGGTTACTGAGGGCTAGAATACGCTGTGTTTCACAGGAAGTTTTGGTTCCGTTGTAATGGAGGATGTAAATGTACCGATTGACGTGATAAGGTACAAAGCAAATCAGAAAGATCAGCAGGACCATGATGATCATTTTGATAGCTTTTTCCTTCAGGTGTTTCTCCACTCTGTTCCCACTCTTCAGGCTTCGGATGATCAATAAGTAGCAAGTCACTGTGGTAACAAATGGGAAGGTGAATGCCACTGCTAAGGACACAAGGGCATGACGTGATGCCTTTTCCCTGTAGAGCTGCAGGCAGACAGTTGTGTTTTTCATCTCAACAGTCTGCACGCTGAGCAGCAGAGGTGCCATTGCAACCCCAACTATAACCCATAGAAAGGCACATGCCAAATGGGCGTAAAGGGACCTCCGGAGCTTGATGGACTTCACAGGGTGCACAATGGCTAGGAAGCGGTCAACGCTGATACACATCAGGAAGTAGATACTGGCGTACATGTTGAGGTAAAAAAGGAAGCCAGTGAGTCTGCATGGGATCTCACCAAATGGCCAGTGGTTACCAGAGAAATGGTACACCAGCCGGGTAGGAAGTACCAGCACAAAGGACAGGTCAGCCACAGCAAGATGCATCAGGAAGATGTTGGCAGGTGTGCCTGACTTCTGGTCCCGGATGAAGAGCCAAAGAGCGAGGGCATTGCCAGCAAAAGCCAGGATGAAGTCCAGGAAGTAGAAGGTTGCAAAAAGGATGTTTTCAAGGTGTGTCTCTTTGCCACATTGCTCTGAGGTTTCCAAAGAGAAATTTGATGGATTTGAGCAGTTGAAGAGTAGGTTTGAGGGATCTGCTGGACCATTCATTTTTCACAACAGTTTTGAAGGGAAAAAACAAACCCTGCAAGAATTGAGACAATATATTACAAAAGAGCCTGGTTTTCTGAAGAAAAACAGAAACAAGCCCCCAAAATACACTCAAAAAACCCACACATGGAAATGAGTGGTGTCTACTGTTAGCTAATATTAGTATTTAATATGACAGGTCAGTCTGAGTTTAAACCCTTATATTAAAATTCTGAATACCTCCTGTTTAGATGCGTTTTCCAGGCCATTAATTCCTGTTGAAGGAGCCACAACAGGGAGCTGGCTAGCTGATTATGAGCTTGTCTCCAGCTTGGGCTGAGATGAGTTAAATAAGAGAGTAGTGCAATGCTTACGTGTCTGGTTAATGGAAGACTGGAAGTGGGTTCTGTATGTCTAGCTAGAAAGGATTTGCTGTGTTTAATTTGAAAGCCTGATTCAAGCTAAAGGGCTCCCAATGAGTCAGCTTTTCTGAGCACAGGTATCTGTTGTAAGGTGCCCTAGCTTAGAATATCTGTCCTGTTCCTAGAAGAGTTGGAAGACAGGTCAGATACTGCTGTTGTTAAAAAAGCCTGCAGGGTTCCTGAAAATCTTTGAGAATTGTTTGGTCTTCAGACCTGTATTTAAGGCAATGCACCTAGTTCTGGTATAGGAAGAAACTTCTCAGATGAGTAGGAGCATCTCATTTGTACAGCAGAAAACACTGAACTGATTCAAAACAGATTATTAGTAATGCTCATGCTGTTGGTTACTTGTCAAAATACCATCCTTCCCTGCAGCTGATTCTTCTCCCAGCATAACTTCTCTCTTCCTCCCTCAAGAGCCTGAACTCCACTGTAGCTTATTCAGGGCCTTTTCCAAGCAGCAGCTCAGTAAAACTGTGCTTAGCCTGGACAGTCTCTCTTTTTGCAGCCTCCGCAATAGCATCAACAGAAGGTGATAAGATTTTCTGGATACCTGCCCATGGCTTTTTATACATTCCTCATCTGTAGGTATGGGTAGTGGGGAAGTGCAGGCAGTCTGAGTTTCCAGCATTATCTCTGTTTATTGGATTCCTCAGAGGTGTTACAGTATGTCCAGCAGTACCTTCATTGTGCTCACCATTGCATTTTGTACCGGTTGACCATTTCTCCATGATATTGAATACATCTTTAAATATATCCATTTTCCTCAACTGGGATAAAATTTTAAGGTGGTTCCTGACATTGTTAGGTCAAATTTTTAGTCTTACATCATTAGACAGTTGATCCAAGGCATTACACAATGCATCCAGCTTCCCAGCAGTACTGACTCTTCAGATGTCTAAAAATACTGGTGGCTAATTGAGAAACCTAAATGGGATTCAGGACAAACCCATCTATTGGAAAATGTAAACAAAATTCCAAGGTAATTGCCATCTTTTGTTTGGCTGCTGTCGCTTTCAGGTGGACAGAAAACTATAATAGCTAGAGATTAGTCTGCAGGACCACCTCTGTTCAGTTCACAGTTGAAGAGACAAAAGTCTCTTTTGAGGGAGACTGAATGAAGGGAGACTGAATGAAGTTCAGAAACTGAAATGTCTTCCATGGCCACAGAGGGTCCTTCTGACACCACACATCGCCTGTGTACTCTGCATGTTTATGGCACAAAAAGACTCTAGGTTTGAGTCTATGGGTACTCACTGCCTGCTGCCAGCTTCTTTGTAATCCTAGAGATGGCAACAGATTATCATTTTATAATCACAAGAAGTGCAAGGAAGCCTGTACAGCCCTTTTTTCCAAGGGATGTTTTCTCTGTACAAACCAGATGTGAAATCTTGCTTTCGTATACAAAAGGACAATGCCCTGCTGCAGTTTTCCATGTGGATTTCCTTGGTTTGCAGAGGAGCCTGCATTTTTTGTTTCTAGTGTTTATTTGTCCCTTGCAAAGTAAAATATTCAAGTGGTTTTGAACAGAAGACTTTGACGTTTGTATGGGGTAGTAATACACAAGTAAGTACGTGACAGTGTGTGTATCACATACTCAAATGCCTGTCCTCCCTGGATGGAATTACTTTAAATGTGTATTTTTGTCTTGCATGCCAAAGGAGAAATACAGTGAGGCCATGCCTTGTTACTGGCTGTTAATTTGCACTGGGACCTCTCACCTGATGTTCTGGCAGTGTAGCCTCCTTTTTTGTGTCAGGCACTTGGTTTAAATATGCTTTTCATCTGTGAAAAATGCAGTCGGGTGATACATAGACACCTGTCAGTGCTCAGTGGTCTGATGGCTCTATATGTGATGGTGACACTGATAACGCAGTAAATGCTGGCTTGGACCAGCTGAAAAGCCAGAAGCAAGGGTTGTCTAACAGAGCAAATAGGGATGTCTCTTGTCTTAAGGATAATGATTTAAATCTCTTCAGGAAGTGAAGCAGTAACCAGACATTTTCCCTGTTTACAAGCTAAATGCTAGGGGTTTAGCAGCATGATACATTAAACTATTTGAGCTCATTTCATGAGGAGGATCTCTGGGATTCAGATTCAGCTGAGTGTCAGTGCCAGACTTGGAATAGCCAAAACTTAAAGGCTGAGAGTTCTATCCCCACTGATGGCAGCTTTGAGTCTGCCATTGATACCTGTCTGGACCTGTGGAAAGTCCTTTGCTATCACGTACAGTTCCATTTCCATTCTGCCTGGGTTTATCCTATCAATTTAAAATATATGTGTTTAATGTTTAGGTTTTTTCTTTCTTTTTGGTTTGTTATGCTTACAAAAAAGCACTCAAAGTCTTAGAAAGCTTCTTGTACTAGTCTGTGTGAATGCTAAGAGCAAACTAGAAACCTTCCCACATGACCTAGAATGTGTAGTTTGTGCTAATCTATGTGGTGCAAGAGGCTTTGACTCCACAGACAGAAAACTCCTTTCGGGATCTGGCTCACTGTCCCATAATTTCCACTTGGATTGCTCTTTTGGTGTTCTGTGAGTATTTAGTGATTTACTTATTGCTAAACAGAGCACTGTTCTGTAATGAGCCATTATCCCAGGCCTCCCAGGGCTGAGCTGTAATGTGGATGTCGCTGCTCATTTGAAATGACCTTATTTTATGCCCTGTTTCTCTTCTGCTCAGAAGCCAGCAAGATAACAACCCACAAGGCTGTCAATACAGACACAATCTGATTACTCTTTCAGGAGATGCTCTATATATCATGAATTAAACAATTAATAAGGCAGAAGAAATACTTAGCTCATCGTAAGTTAGTTAACCTGGCTAGTTTGAAGCATTTGTTATAATGCCCACTGCAGATAAATTTGAACTATATGTTAGGGTTTGTACTGGGATCTCAGAGGTACCTGTACTTGCTCTCAGCCTGAACAGTTTCTGGTTTGGGATGATGCTAGTTTGGGGGGGTTTATGGTTACTTTGTAGTATTTTATGATTATGGTTGTAGTGTCTTTGTCAAACGGCTTTCACTGGAAGTACTCAGTAAAAATAGTCTACTTCTGACCAAAATTCTTCTCCTGAAAAGTCACTCCTTGCTGAGCCTCCCACCCTTCAGCTGAAATGCTTGTTTCTGTGAACATCAAGGCAGTGTCAGAGAGCACTGGATGTACCATACGGCTGTTAGCTTTCCTGGTACAAATGGATACACCTTAGGTCCAGAAGTACCTGAAACAACAAGGACCTTTTATGTTTTGGAGCAGTTATGTAAAGCAGAGTGAGGAAATGATTCTTTGAAGTTCAAAAACGTTGCCAGTTCTTAGTTTCAAACATTTCCAGTACCTTCATGCACCTCTGCATGTGTCTTTCCATCTCACTGATATCAGCTAAAACTAATGCTGTTAGGAAAGCTCTTTCATTATTCTGCTAACAGAAGTTTGTCTCTTACCTCTTTACAGTGCAGTCCTGTGGGTGAAGTGTAGGGTCCTTTTGGGGAAAATCTGAAGGAACTCCTGATGACAGCAAGCCAGGTAGAAGCAGCAATAGTGAAACAAAATGATCCCAAAAGAGCACACAGTTGCAGTGTTGCTGAGGGTGGAGAGGGGAGCCCCTCTATATAGCGTCCTTCTAGCTCTGATAGCGCATTATCAGCTCAGTCACACAACAGAGCAGGGGAGAGGATGCCCCAGCACTGAAGAGCAGTCTTCATCCCAGCTGAGCCCTTGGCACTGGGGTTGCTGCTGCTGTTATAGATATGAATATACTGTATGAATATTCCAGTGTTCATAGTGTTACTGAAAGCTGCTACTGAGCTCCCAGCCGTGAACACAGACTTCTTGGAGTCCCTGGTTATTTTAGGAGGGTGGAGAGTAGCATTGTTTGGGGGAAGTCTGGTATTAATAGACACAACAGGACATTTCAGAGTGGGATAATTCCATCATGGTGGGAGTGGGGAGGGGGAGAGGGAGAGGGGTGGCTGCTATGGTAACAGCTTAGCCTGTCCAGCACTTCCCTTTGCTTGCAATAGAGGAGGGTCTATGGGACAGCAGAGGGGGTTTGTGTGCGGGGAGGAGTTGATAATGGTTTATCAGTGCAAATGGCTAAAGGCATCTTATTGAGCTGAATGAGAGGGGTCTCTTTCAGGACACTTGCTTCAGGGTCCCTATGTCCTGCCCTGTATAATTACTGTGCATTTGACAGGGCTGAATAAAATTGATGCCTTTATGCTGAGATGAGCACAGCTGCATGTTTCCTTATAATGGGGTGCTGTCTGCTTTTGCTGGACTCCGTCTGGGCACACAGTAGTTCCAGCCCTGGAGAGAGACTCTTGCTGACAGGAAGATTCAGATTTGTAGAGAATAATAATGATACTTAGCACTTAGACAGGCGCCTGCCAGCTGAGGGTCATAAATGTTTGAGGTCTCACAACAACATCTGTGTTGTATTCTTATGCCCATTTTACAGATCTAAGGGTATGTGATTCATCACAGCAGAGTTTTGGAAGGGGCCCTGCAAAGATCCCACTACTTCAGCCATAAATCTACCCTTTCCATTTGAACTTTCCCTTTTGTCTGGTGCCTTTTGAGAATGACCTGTAAATCTCTGTGAGTGTTTCGCATAGTGATACACTGAAAGGAATTAAGCAGGCTCGTCTGTTTTGTGACAAAGAGCCCCACAGAAGTCATTCCTCTGTCATCTTCATTTTGTCATAAACTCTTCCCAGCCTGCAGCATTGTGGTTAGAGGGGTAGGTTATAGGCGAGTAAACTGAACAGCTTCTCCTCAGAGCTCCTAGATATTGACATAAAACTGGGGGATTCCATTAGCCTTTACTGAAGTTTTTTATACCTTTGCCCTTTTTCTACCTGTTCGAGGTTGCACTTATAACACATTCTAGAACATGTGGTAGGAACACAGTTATATTTATCGCATCAAATTGCACAACTGCCATTGGTTCGTGATTTTCTTTGACTTGGGAATAAAATGAATTTGTAGGCAGAAGAGCTCATACTCAATGGTCTCTTATTTGTCCCTAGCTATTGAAGACTAAGGAACCCAGCCATGGTAAGGGCATTCAAACAATGTGTCCTGGTTTAATATTTTTCACTCTTTCGCAGTGCTGTAATGCCTCTGTTATGGCTGGGTCCCATGGTTAGCAATAGAGAGAGGGTGTTGCCACCTTTCCTTGCCCACCTCTCAGAAAAGATATAGAAGAAGTGGAAAGGATACCTAGAAGGATGACAGGTGATATTCCATATGGGATATAAATCAGTGAATGTTGGAAGAGTGTTCTAATGAAAAACAGCTCTGTGACTGCTCCATCCACATGCTCTTTTCTGTACAGCTGGTGTGAATGGCAGGATACTAAACTATGTTTAGTCTGACCTCAGCAAACACTCCTTCTGTTACATGAAGTACATCCTACAGCATACACTGTATGTTGGTTTAGGAAAAAGAATTTCTTAATATTCTCCTTTCCTTACTGTGTCCAACCAGGCATCTGTGCAGGCCATGCCATAACCGTGAAAAAGCCAAGGGACTGGGCAAATACATCTGTCAGAAGTGCCACTTGATAATTGAGGAGCAGCCTCTGATGTTTCGGAATGATTCCTACCATCCGGATCACTTCAACTGCACCCACTGTGGGTATGTTCTCATAGTCTAAACTCTGACTAACAAGGAGAGAGACAAACAGTAAGTCCAGTCCTTTCCAGGCCCTCAGCTTCGCTGTTTCAACAGGAATTGTGTGAGGAGAAATCAAAAGAAATTTGGAAAGCCTAGTGAGACTTCAGTTTTATTTTGCCATTCAATGTTCTTTTATCCTCAAATGGAGTGATGCTCTTTTATACTGAAAATGGAAATAGTTCCTTGGTATGAACTTACCTGAAAGGCTGTGTGCAGATTGCAATAGTAGTGTTGTCCAAAGGCAGCTGTGGACAGGCTATTCAAAATAGTTTCCCTTTGCATTCCTGGGCAGAAAAAAAAAGGATGACTTGGTGAGCTTCTGGTGTAGTCCATTACAGTGCTGATACCTGTCTGACCTGAATTACTTACCATGAAGGCAGTATAATTGGGCCACAGTACTGCAGGTATTGGCTGTCAGTGCTGAAGAGTAAAGTAAATGGCTCAGTGCTGAGCACTACTGTCTGGGTTCAGTTGTCCTGAACCCAGGACAACTACTAAGATGGACCTTGTACCTAAGCTATCTCATTCACTTGAGTCTTTGCATGACACGTCATTGTTCCACATAAGTGCACCTCGAAGTGCACCTGAAGACATGATATTCCATGTATATTCTCTTGTCTGGCAAACTGAGAAAACAGTTTTAGAAGGATGAGTTGACAATAACTGTATTTCAGTAGCTTAATTTACTGTGTCTACATTTGTAGCATGAATATTTCCATGGGTTAGGGTTAACTTTAAAGCTTAGTCTTTCAAAACTTCATATCGCAGATTAAAGAGCTTCCCTTGGTGTTCTTACTTCAGTGCCATGTTTGTGTTTTCAGGAAGGAGCTGACTGCTGAGGCCCGGGAGCTGAAGGGAGAACTGTTTTGCCTGCCCTGCCACGACAAGATGGGAATCCCCATCTGTGGAGCCTGTCGCAGGCCCATTGAGGGACGAGTGGTCAATGCCCTGGGAAAGCAATGGCATGTTGAGGTGAGGCCTCTCTGAATCTGAAATTCCCTTCAGGAGACAGCCCCCCCACTACCAAAATTGAGTCATGCAAACCCAATACAGCATTTACTTACTAATAGACTTACCTGTTTATTATGATGTACATGGATATATCCTCTCCAACCCCAGTTAACAGGTTCGTAGCAGTATTAAAATTTGTAATTTGGCAGATCCAGTGCAATTCTTGCTTTTGAAGCCTTTTCAGCTCATTCTTTCTGTAACTTTCAGCTGAGTCGTCACAGCTTGTTCTGAAGTTTTTTAATGGCTTATGGTTTTAGTGATTTAAGCCTCCTAGGGCTTGAACTGAGATGCTGCTCATTTGAAGTACATTCATATCAACCATGTTTCCGGTTCCTGTTTTTCCTCTCTGACACAAACAAGATAATAGTCCACAAGTCTATTGGTAAAAAGACAAAATGATTGCTATTTCATCAGCTCTTCTACTGATCTTTAATACGATTCTGAATTGCTGTAGTAGACTAAGTATTTCCTCTTTACTTTTGCTTCTGTAAAGATTTTCTTATGAGTTTTGTTAAAACATAAAGGGGTGAGAGTTTTAAACAGTCTAGATTTAAATGAGATATTAGAAAGAAATTCTTCATTATAAGGTGGTGAGGCCCTGGCACACGTTGCCCAGAGAAGCTGTGGCTGCCCCATCCCTGGCATTGTTCAAGGCCAGGTTGGACACAGGGGCTTGGAGCAGCCTGCTCTAGTGGAAGGTGTCCCTGCCTGTGGCAGGGGTTGGAACTCAATGAGCTTTAAGGTCCCTTCCAACCCAAACTAGTCTGGGATTCTGTGATCAGGTGTTTCATATTGAGCCACGATTTGCAGCCATGCAGTTTTCTCCCTGCTGATGGAACAGTTGCTTTGCCTGCAGCTGAATGTCTTTTTTCATTTTACAGCATTTTGTTTGTGCCAAATGTGAGAAGCCATTCTTGGGTCACCGGCACTATGAGAAAAAAGGACTGGCTTATTGTGAAACCCACTATAACCAGGTAAATCCTGCCATCTCTCCTGTAGGTACTTGCTCTGACTGGTAAATGCGTTTTACATATGCAAAGCTCTGCAGATTTTGCATAATCTGAATACGTAGAGGCAATGTGGTATTAAGAAGTTAGTGAGATTTAATATTAAAAATAGGGTTTTGTGGTAGATGTGAAAAGTGATGCTGAGAACACAATAAAAATGTCGTGGGGATGTTAATTTTTCTTTGTGCCCTTGACAGAATAAAACCACTGACCATGGTTTGTGATTAAAATCCCTCTAATTCTACTCCAAAACTATCTGGGTGGTCTTTGATAATGACTTGCTTCTACAGGCCTAAGATAAATGTTGTACTGTCTAAAGCACAACAAAAGTGTGTTTCAAAAGACAATCCAATCCTGGTTTTCCTGTTTGACTCTACTGGGCAGCTATGAGTTTGGCATTTTCTTCTGTCAGATAAATTAGTCTCTTGTAAAAGTGTTACTGTTTTGAACGTAGCTCAAAGTTTTATTTTGATGATTGTAATTGAGCAACAGGAGATGTTTGTCTATTGTAAGGGTCATACTCTACTGATCCTTCTTTCTCCAAATTGCCACATTTACGGGAGTTTAAGATAACAGTGGTAGAGTGTGAGGCATCAACAAAAAAGGTTTTGTAGTATTTAGTGGTATGAGATCCAAAGGAACATAAACTGTTTGGCAAGTGTATGAGAAGTTATTCAGAAGATTTAAATTGGTATATCTGGGTGCTGCTGCCACTGGGAATTCTTTGATTGTTACGATTTAATGTTCACACCAGCTGTGTAATTTGGGGACCATGACTAGTCAGTAACATGAGTTCCTGTTCTTATTTCTTTTACTGTGCAGCTCTTTGGAGATGTCTGCTACAACTGCAGCCACGTGATAGAGGGAGATGGTAAGATTTGTTCTCTCCTTGGTTTGGGTTGCTGTCTTTCTTCCATTTGTTAGTGCAGCTGTTGCAGGCCCACAGTTGCAAAGCACCAGTGTTTCTTTTCACATCTGGCCTCATTTGAATTTGGATACAAATCCAAATTCAAATAATTCAGCAATTTCCTCTTATTTTATGCTTTTGCAGTGGTATCAGCTCTTAACAAGGCCTGGTGTGTGAACTGCTTCTCGTGCTCCACCTGCAACATCAAGCTTACGCTGAAGTAAGTCAGTGTTTACATTTTGGACCATATGAGACATTTGCTTCTAAGGCAGGGTATCAGCTTGGGGGAGCCATGAGCCAGTGCCTCTGAAAGGGGCAGTATACCTTGCTATGAGGGAGTGGGTGCTTGTAATTCCACTGATTTCAGAACTGGAAAAGAGCTGGGACTCAGCATCCACTCTAAGTTATTTTCCTTTATTAATCTGTCCTATAAGAAGATTGCGTAAGAGGAGAACTCATTCACCAGTACAGAAAGAAGGCTGGGAACTTCAAGTGACTGCTTGTCCTGAAATACGTGCAGCCTCCAGGTCTCCTTAGTCTGGATGCTCCCCTCAATGACATCATTTGCAATTATGTAAATTACTTTGAAAGAAAATATGATGTTAGTTACTTCACATATGTAGAATAGGAACAGAAACCAAAGCAGTCCTACATTTTTCCTTTCTCAGGTTCAGACCTTCAGCCTACTATGCTGGGTTGGCCCCACTGGCCCTGTACATGAAGGAGCTCTAATTCATCACTAAGAGGACCTTTGAAGTGATGCTTCCATGCTGTGATAACAAAATTACTATTCTAGACTGCTACATACAAATATATAGCAAAGTTTTGCTCTTTATTTAGCTGACAATACTGAAGATGCTAGCTCCCTGATAAGAATCCAATCTCGGTACTTACATGACCAGATAAGGAAGTGAATTGTTTCATACATGCAGTAGAATAAAAGCAACAGCATTTACAGAGATGCATGGAGACTTGATTTAGTGAAGCATGCAGTTTACAAATAGCATTTTAATAGCCTGTTGTTCTTTATGTTAAAGGAATAAGTTTGTGGAGTTTGACATGAAGCCTGTATGCAAGAAGTGCTATGAGAAATTCCCTCTGGAACTGAAGAAGCGCCTGAAGAAATTGTCAGAGCTGACATCCAAGAAGGCACAACCGAAAGCTCTGGATTTAAACTCTGCTTAAACAGGTCTGTCAGTCTACTGACTGCACTCTTACAGTCATAAGCTGCTGTGAGCAGCAGCTGTTGATTACAGAGGCAATTACTAACAAGTGAAACCAAAGATCAGTAGTACCTTCCCCTTCTTCTGGTAATGTAGCTTTCATCTTGACTATCCCTTTTCTCAAGCGGTTATCTATTAACACTGGCAGAAAGAGAAATACGATTTCTGCTTGAGCAGTTTGCAGGCTGGTTATTAATTTTCTAGTAACAACTTATTCTGCCTTGTGAATTGTACACAGTCTTTCTTCCTCAGCTGAACTGTAGTTCTCTCTCCACTCCTCCATAGTCTAAGGAATTTGGAAACAGTGGTTAAGTGTAGGGATGGAAGAAATGCATGATTTGCTGTTTTTCAGTTGAAGTATAAACATTTCTAACCCTGGGTGAAGACATTTAAGATATTTTAACATGTAGACAAATATTCTGAAAGCTGTCACTCTTTGCTACATGCAAAATGTTCTGATCTTTCTCCAGATTCCTCCTGAGCATATATGGATGCTCTGCAGTCCTTCTGGTTTGCAGGTTTACTGGGAAAGCCCAGGAACCAATAGTTATGGCATCTACGCTGCTCGCTTGTCTGACTTAGGTCCAGTATTAAGGCACCTGAAGAAGTTTGCTCTGCTGCTTCCCTGCTCAGTACTAAGGAGATCTCAGTTATCAAGGCCTTACCAGCCTCTCCAGAATAGTTGGGCTCTCCTTAATGAGGAGGTTGCTATGGGAAAAGAAAGATTTTGTTAGAAACTGACACTATAAATTTTCTCCATTTGTTCTCTACTGCTACATGGGAGCTTCTAATGGTCAACACAAAGTATATCCTATCCACTGGCCCAGCTGACATTTCTTGAGGCAGTGTGGCTGGAGCCTTGGTTATTCATTTGCATGATAAAATCAAATTGATAATATGGTACCAAGTTAAGCACTTCAGTTTCCCTGTCCTTCTCACTTCATTTGAAAGATGAGTGCACACTTGTCGGTCATGCTTCAGAGAGCCTAATTACAGTAAGGGGTATCTGATATTTATGGCTTGTAGCAAATGGGATCTTATGCAGGAAAAAAAAACTCAGGACGTATTTCTCTTAAAAAAGGTCACCCAAATAAGAGTTTCCTATCACCTTTCTCACTAAGACCTGAGTGTACTTAAAGAGAGGACCTCAGACATGAACCTGTACATCTTAACCATATAGTTCTGCTCTGTAGTTTTGCATGTCACTGGTGAAGTTTCACTGGTCCTGTCTCTGCTATAAAAATTGGGAAATTACTGGGTTTGAACATCCTTGATACTTCTTCAGGGGTGAGCTGTCAGCAGTGCTGTTCCTGAGCTCACTTGGGTGTTGTATCATCATGGAGAGCTTCTGAGACCTCTGTGGGTGTCCTCCATAGTTCCTTGTCCACACTAAGCTGAGCAGCCTGAATAATTGGAGTCTCTGCCTGCCCTTTTACAAGATCAACAGGATGAAAGGCACTGAAGGACTGCTGTCCCTTGCATGATTTAAATCTTCCAAAAAGTGGCTACTTTAGTAGGTCAAATGAATGCATCAGTTGGGCCTAGCCACCACCCTGCAGTCCCAAGAGAACTAGCTAGCAAGAAGTTAGAGCTTCCTCACTTCTTGCACGTGTGAGAAGCAACTAGATTGGGGCAATAATCTACCTTAAAATTGCCCTCACTGCCACCACACTTTGCTCAAAATAGATCTGAACTAGGTAATAGCTAAAGCATTGATAGCTGTTCACACATTTGCTGTAGCTACTACCCATGAAATTGCACCAGTGATATCACAGCAGTGGTGGGAAATCCTTGCTAACTCTGTGCAGGTAAGAATCTCGCATGTGGGACCATCTCTTAGATACTTAAAGGCTTTGCTAATTCAAATTCCTTCAGCTGCTTTGCTTTTTGGTGCCATAAGCTACCATAAACTTTTAACTGGGATATACTGCATCTGCTATAACACTGATGAGGGGACAGGCCTAATCCTAACAGTAGAACTCTCTTCATCCTCTTCTGAACAACATGCACTGTAGCTTACAGTAATAGTAGCTGCTTTTGCCACTGCTTTAGGAGACCATGTGGCTAGTCACTTTTCTCTCACCAGCCTTCAAATGGTCTGTAGTTAAGAGCACAAAGAGCAGCATGTCTTTTGGTGCAGTAGTCTGTGGCCACTGCGAAGAATCTAGGTGCAGTTCAGCATGCTATGCAGACTCCTCTAAGCATGAAGCTTTCGGGTCTGTTCCTATAACTTTAGTCACAGGGCATGTCTAATGCTAAATCTGAGCAGCTGTGTATCTTCAGCCTCCTGGGAAGATATGGATGAATACACAGCCAAATAGCTACTGGTAAATACGGGAAGACTATGTAACTAGCAGGCAATAGGTAATATTCTTTCAGTGGCCACTCTCAAGTTCAGCAATGGAAAATGCATGTATGTAGAGGTGAATGGAATTACTTTTGTACTGCAAGTAGAGATAGAGTGTGTGCTCTCACTGTCTCATATTTGCAACTCAGACCTAATAAGCTTCAGTGTTCAAAGCATAGCTGATACTGTCTTTGATGAGCTGTTTGGTTATCTAACATTTGGATTATGTCCTTATCTTTAGAGCATTTCCCGAATTACTGGAGGAAAAAAAATCATCATACTCCCTGAGCTCTGTATTAGCGGAGGGTGATGTTCTCTTAGTATCTCTTAAATGAGTAATGTTTCACAATTATTTTTCTTATACTTCTGCTGTCCATAGCCTACAGTGTGCAGAGTTGCGGGAGTGAGTATTACTGACATGCCTTTTGTGGGACAGTGGAATTGAAGGAGTAGGAAACATAACTATAAATAGTTTAATAAAAGTACCTTCACCTACTTCAAGTCCACTTTTTAAAAAGTAAGTAGAATATAGGGCAGACTTAAGACTTTCCCTTAATGTGTTGCTAGGATAACAGGTTGGTTGGTTGTTAGTTTGTTGGTTGGTTGGTTTTGGGGTATTTTAAAAGTCAAGGTCTTGGTCAGAAACAAGCTACATGTTTTTTTCCATTGCTGTGAATAGACATGCTGGCCAAATTCATCCTAGGTATCACACCACTGGAGAGTGTAGATTTATATCAAGGTTGAACTTGGCTCAGAAGTCTACACTTACCAAAAGTTGCTGTCTCATTATATACATCTATAGTTTACATTCATATTTATACATACTGAATTAAAATCACTAATATTCACTGAGTACACTTGAAATGGTTTTGCTGTTAGAAACCACACTATGTGAAGCTTGTTTGTATTCGAAGGATATGTTAATCACAGTCTTTCTTTATGGCAACCAAAACTGCTCTCTAGGGTTTGCATCCTGGTGTTTATTTTTGCAGCAGTCTGTGCAATGTAGGCAAATACTGTTCAACCTTCTGTGCAGAGAGTTTCTAGACGGTGTGTGTTTTGTATTGTGATGTGACTGACACCTTTCTAAAAGTGCTTGGATGGTGAAGGGATAGGTTGCAGGCAAGCGTAATAAATGTGGTTGCACTAGTCTGTAAAGCACTAGTAAGTGCTGAGGATGGTATAGGCTGAGTAAAAGAATTAGCAGCTACTTGCCTTGGTTCAGGCCTTGATGAGCAGTGTGGATTCTGCACCTTGTGGAGCTCTCATTTTGTCGCACATTGCCTGTGCTAACCAAAACATGTGATTGTGGATTCAAATGTTGTAACACTGTCCCTTTTTATGTTGCTATAATAAAGTTAACTGTAATACATTTTAAATCTTCACACAAAAACAAACTAATGTAAAAAAGTTGTGTATTGTACAGTAAAAAAAATCACGTTTGGAATGCTGAGCCAGAGAGCACTACACACCCTGAGGAATGCTGGGGGTTGCCCAGATCTGATGCGCTGGTGTGGTGAACTCCTGTTTTGGATCTCTGCTGCTTTTCCGGTGATGTGTTGATTGATGGGATATTAGCTTTTAGAGGCTGTGCTGTACAAATCGTGTTGTAGATGAATATGATTCGTGTACATACAACAAATTGTGTTGTATGGCGAGTAGATGGGATGGTTTGATTGTTTACAGGCTGTAGCAGATAGTTGGTGGGTTTAGGTTACATGAATCTAGAGCACATACTCCATTTCTTTGTTAACAAAGGCATTGGGGTTGATTTTCCACAATGTTTATTTAAAAACCAGAAACAATACAGTTTGGCTGCAAAATTTCTTTTTGTACAGGTGAAGTATTGGATGCTTCTTACATAGGATGACAAAACAAATCATTAGTCTCAGACAGTTCCATTGCCAGCAATGGTCGCTACAGCAGGAATATCTAATGGCATGCAAACCGATCAGCTATTCTGACAAGTGTGGCACTCATTTATATGCACAAAGAGAGTGGGGCTCTTCCCTGCCACCCGTGTACAAAACTCCTATTACTGCTTGAATTTCACACACACATATCAGAGGGAACAAGAGAACCATTGTGCATACCTTGGCAAATTTGGGAGATCTAGCAGAGCTGCTTTTCCAGCCCTGCCAGGCCCTGTCTCAAGGAACTTGGTGGAAATGCTTTAAGACATGTCTGTGTTTCACTGTGAGCAAGGAAGGGCTTGTTGTTGAGGAAGGCTTACCCCTCAGAGAACAAGTATTCATCTAAGCTTAGAACCACCACAGTGTGTATGTGTGTCCTTTACATACTCTGAGCATGCTATGGTTCCTGAAGGGCCAAAGTTGTGTGTTTTTGAAGGTCTGAGATACGAACAAGTTTTACCACTCAAAGTGCCTGCTAAACAGGAAACAGAAAAGATCAAGAGAAATTAAAGCTATTAATTCTTGTCTCATGAAGGAATGTCTGCATGACTCCAAGTTGAGAACATTTTTGTAGAGCAGAAAAGTCTCTTTTCAGCAGATGTCTGTTGGACTGCATTCTTCAAGTCTGACTTACACTGAATAGCACATCTGTAACTTGAAGTAGGAGCAAAAGTAATGACCCCAAATCCAGACTTATTTCAGAGTTTGTTTATGCTTACTAGAAACTGCATAGTAGAAAGCAGTTGTTACCAAGTACACTGTAAAATGTGGAAGGAAGAAAGAAAACTAATTTAACCAAGGCAATGGTAAACCAGTGGACAGTCTGCTAATTTAGCATCACAAAGGAATGACTGTTAAGATTCTGGCAGTAACTAGCTGTCATAGTCCACGGTAGCTTACAGCACGTAACTTAGTGATAAAAGGATGAAAACCAGCATCTTACCTTTCAAGGTGTCCAGTTATCCTACTACTAAAGGGCATTTCTCCACCCTTAGAATTTCCAGTGGGAGGAAAAAAGTAACATTATCTTTGTTTGCAAAGACTCGAGGGGTTTATACATTTGGTATGGGCATATATACAACAAGTCTTCCTTTTGGAAAGGAAATGCCGGCAACTGTTAATGTGTGTCTCTGTTTAAGAACAGAGGAAATTTAGAGGCTCTCATATTAGGGTTCCTCCATCCTCTTGCCCCCTTGTTACATTAAAATCCAGCTGGACTTTCTTTAAATCCAAAATCTGAATGGAATTCTTATACTACATCTAAGACAGACAAGTGTTACAGATGCTTGACAGCACACGCTCACTTGAGCTTCTCTTGTAACATTTCAGTGACACAGTTCATTCAGTGTGAGATCCCAAGACCCGTCATGAAGATCATTAAACGACATTTCTTCTAGGAGCTGAAACTACAGGTAGTTTGGCACAGGCACAGGTCATGGGTTCTGTTTCTGCTCTCAGGCCGAGAGGTTCTTTTGCTTATTTAAAGCATTCATCAGCAGGCGAACGTAGGATGTTAACAGGTCATCCATTTTGTAACCCTGTCAGAAAAGAAAAAGGTCTTACTCTCTCAAAATGCTCCAGAAGCCAAGATAACTGTAATGTCCTCCCTACTTTATCTTCTCCTTTGGTTCTTCCCTGTCTCCTTGTCATTCATTCTATAGATTGACATCTTATACTTAGGAATACAAGGGGTTTTGTGAGAGAAGTCAGCCCTTAAATGTTTTCCTGTTACCTTTACAAATTTACCTTTAAGTATGAATACAGTGATGCTTGTCTGAGAGTGTGGGCAATCTGAAACCAACTCTTAAAAAAGTGATACCACTCAAGTGTAAAATCTGACCAGGATGGCGTTACTGCATAGATGGATCGAACCATGCATGACAAAAAGCCCCCTACATAGTATTTTGGGTAAGTACAGTCTTTTCTTAATGTCTCGGATAGATTTGGGAAGAAGAATTTGGGAAATTACTATTTTCACTTGTCTCTGTGGCTTACAGCTTTGTATCAGATGGCATTAAATGGCACTGAACCAGTTCTAAACTTCAGTTTTATTGACATAACAGTGAATGCTTTTTGTACCTGCACTGGTTTTAACATCTGTTTTGACACCAGTGTTTTGTAGCAATTCTGGGTGTAAAGGAAAACATACGAGTCTCTTGTGTGTAAGTAAGTTGACAAAAGCCTTCTTACCAGAGATGTCTCACACAAGATCCGGCTTCCTCGTACCAGGTTCCCTATTGTCATGTGAAAGTATGTGCTCCCGCTGCTCCAGTTGGAGATTTTATTGAAGGGGTAGACTGTTAAAATATCCTGTAAGGGCAAACAAAGTGAGCTCTAGAACATTTCTCAAATGAAAACAGGCTGTTATGTGAGAAAACCTGTAAAGCCAGAGCCTTCTTTTCTTTCCCACTTCATTGTAAACACAGTGGATCGAGGTAGATCTTGCATCCCGACTAGTGGTACATTGTATTTTCACCAAGTTAAGTGAGTCTTAATCAATCACTCTAATGAAACATCATTATATATAGATCTTTACCTTAGCACACTGCTGTTGTATTTGCAATGGTCTAAAACTCACTGGCTATTTGTTTTCTTATTAGAAGCAAATAGTGATATTCATGAACACTTCTGCCTGCGAACTTAGGACCAGACTGCTTGGGTTAGAGAGGTGCTAAACGCTGTCCTTCGACCTGATCTTTTAGACAACTTGGGTTTCCTGCAGAGCATTTGTCTAAGGCAGGTTCCCTGGTGCACTGTCCATCATCTGCCTTTGCCCACGTCCATCATGATTACACTTCTTTTTTTCAGGGATGTTCTGCACTGTTTCCTTTCCAGGGTAGAAACTGCAGAGAAGTGTGATGAGAGGCAGGAACATTTCCTTCGGCCTCACACAGAGAATAAATTGAGGGACTCTTATCTTCTCCTACCATTCAGGGAGAAGGTCCTTGTTGCTGTCCCTAGATGAGCACAATCAATTAAATCCTTCTTTACATAGACTCTTGAGAAGCAACTGTTACCTTTGTCTTCTGATGTATCAGTGAGACTCCTTGCTTGTTGATTGCAATCAGCACGATCTCTGGGAAATTTGGCTCTGAGGTTTGCTATGAACAAATAACAGAGCAAGTTAAGTAGAAAACAAAGAAATGATCCATATCAAGTGCATAGTGACCTTTACCAGTGTCCAGGGCTTCTCGTTCTCTCTACCAGATAAACACTGAAAGATAAAGCTCTTCAATATTGTGTAACTGTTGCTAAGAATGACTTATTTGGCCGTATATTGATGACTTGAGCAGTTGCTACATAAAAGCAGAATCAGATCCATTATTTCCTAAGCAATCTGATGATGGGATTAATAGTTGGTTGCAAACCAGTTAAGAACCTAGCAAGGACAAATTAAAGGTAGCAAGGGGGAAATGATTCCTAGAGGTGTCCACTGCAGAATAAGATCAGCACAGTTCTGTTTTGAGGGAAGAGTCCCCAGAGACACAAGATTTGGCAGCATTTTGTTGTGGAGACCAGTGATGGGGCAATCAAGTATCTATGTAACTAAAACCTCCCTACAACTACTGCATAGTTGTAGTATTAGGCATTATGAGTGGAACAACAACATAGCCAGTAAATAACAGGCGTAGTTCAGAATGGATAAAAATCTCCTCACTTTCAAGTAACTGAGTTTTCCTCAGTAGATTATGGGAATTCAGCTTTATACTTACACAAATATGGAATTATAGTCAGTCCATATGCCCCAGTGCTGGTCTACTATCGAAGCCATTCATCCAGGCCTTTAAACCTACCTTCACCTCAAAGAAGGCTGATCCAAACGTTGGCCACCGGTATACCATTTTCAAGAAGGCAATCTTGGCCTCATCCACAGTTTTTCCTTCATGTTTACTATATGCTGCAGTAATGCTCTGTTTAGAAAACAGAATACAAAGGCCATTCAATTGGAAACAGGCAGGTTTCCAGTGTCCAGCATTAGCACTAAAAACAGCATCAGATCATCACCAAGATCAGCGTTTAACCCACAGCAACAGCCACAAGACAGTGAAAATGCAAATAGCCTTGCCATGGGACAAGGTAGAGTCAGACCCTCCCCAGTGTCCCTTACTGATGAGTTGGGTGAAGGAAGTCCAGGAGCCCAAGAGGATGGATTTCAGGGCAGAGGGCAATATGGGACGGAACAAAATCAGTGTTCAACACCCACAGACATGTATCACATTTTCTGCTGAAACATGTAGGGTGGACTTTCCCTCTGTTTGAAGCTCTGTCCTGTGTCTTCCTCAGTGGACTGAGTGGTAAGTACCTGCTGAAACCTTCTTGCCTTCTGGTGGATAAAAGAGCTTTATGCTGTGAGTAACATACACATGGTACAAGGTGACTGATGTGCTGGCCAAACTATGAAGAGTTTAGCCCACATCTTACTTTTCTCTATCCCTTCAAGCTCCTCGATCTCCAGTCCCATCACTGACTTTCCTGTCTCTAACTCTTCTTTTGGGCACTGGAAATAGATCAGTATCTCCAAGAGAGCTGCACATCTCAAACCAGTCATCCAGGGCTGCAGATACCTTTCAGAGCTTTGGTAGAGAGGATGCAAAACCTGTATTCTAAGAGGCAAACCAATAACATCCAATAGTGCTTTCAAAGACTGTCAGACTGGAACTGTAGTGTGGACTGATTTCTCTCATACAGCTCTGTGCAAGCAGTGTAATTCATGAAAGCTCATGTTCTTACCTTCTTCCACTCCTCTGGTGAGATTACTCGGAGCAGATTGTCTGGCACCAGCTCCTTCAGGATTTTGGGGATGATTGCCAGCTGTGTGCGGTCATTGTTGAAGCGCACTTTATAAATCAGCCCTGCAAGCTGGACAGCTTCATCCTTGGAACACTTGTGGTAGCCTCTGAGGTACTTTGGCAGCTCCTGGAAGAGACCAGCTCTGAATCCAGACAGAATGGGCTGAAGCGAACACTGGCTTACACATTCTAAAGCTGTGAGGTCAGGGTGTGAGTCTTGCCAAACACAGTCCAAAGACATCCCAAGAACTTTTGACTCCTGGAGGTTCTCTGGGTGATCTTTAAAGGGTCCTTTCCAACCCAAACCATTCTGTGATTCTCCATACAATTACAGAGCAAGATTAGCACCTCCAGAGAACAACTACATAAGGGAGCTGTGTTCCTAACATAAGCAATATAGCTAAGTTGTGAACACTGTGAGAACTAAACCTTCTCCTGGGGCTGAGTTGTGCCCTCCAGAGGCATTCCTCTGGAGGCTCTCTAACGCAGGCCTCGGTAATACTCCAGCAGACAGAGCTTTCTGAGGATGATTTCTTGGATCACATTGCCTGTTGTTACATTTATGCTTTAGGGAGCTGGTTACCTGGTGGTAATGAAAAATTGAATCAGCATTCAGGTCCTTCCCAGGAGTTACATTCAGCCACAGCTTTCTCATGAAGTACACCTGATAAGCCACAGACGTAGCAGCCCCTAAGGAAACAAGATCTTGTTAGTGTTCTCTGTACGCTTCAGAGTTGTGCAGTGTTTAAATAGCTTGTGAGCTTCTTCAGGAATGTAGTTCTGATTTTAATAGCAGCAAACCAAAGTACTAACAAAAAAGTATAAAAGGCCATTTTAGCTGACCAAGAAAGTGATTAGTTCTCAGTCCCTGGACACTGATCATGCAGGGATCAGTGCAAGCTCTTCAGAGATGGAGGAAGAAACTGAAGATGCCTGCAATAGGAGCATTTGTTACTTCTTGGTGCTCATGAGAGCTGCCTGCTGATGTGCAGCACATCTGAATTCTGTTGTACTGATGCAGGTACATTCCCTATGGCCATGTTTATAGAAATGAATTGTGATTTAGTGCACCCACATCTTTATGCTGTGATTTAGGATTGTGAGCTCCTAGCAGCTGCATCAGCTGTGGGAAGAAGAGGGAAGTCTTAGATACATAGATAGTGCTTCAGGAGGTTGAACCTTGGGTTTAATGAAATAAGCAAAAGTCAGGACAAATGAATATGAAATTTGAGGGGAGTTTGAGTTTGATGTAGATTTCAAAATGTATGTTATACATGGAGGTAAAGTGCACAGAATGGCTGTCTTTAGCATTATATTGTTTGATTTATTGGCAATACAACTTGTGCTTTGGTATCACCAGGTAATAATCTAGACAACAATTTTGTAACAGCCCAAGGAATGGCAGTGACACTGGGTAAAGAGCCTACCTGCATGTGTTGGCTGACAGCTGACCTGGCAGTGCATGAGCCTTGGATTGTAAAGAGGATCAGCCTGTGAAGCTTGTGTGGTTTGGATGCAACAGGTAAAAATAATCTTTGGCACTAACTTAAAATGTCTGGAGAGATCCCCCCCCAGAAGATGTTCTGGTGTTTCTCATAGCCAGTGCTTGGCTGCCTCAGATCACTGGACCTTACTGCTGGTGCAGGCGGTAGCCATGCATGTACAAACAAAAAAGACACAGTAAGGCTCTGCCACACACTTCCCAAGATGGAGTAAATGCTACGAGATAAATTTGCTGCTTCCCCAGTTCAGCACAGCATCTCATGCTCCTTCTTGTCATGCTGGCTGGCATTCTCCTTACCATCTTTCCCTGGTTTGTTCCTCCTGTTCCAGTCTGTCACCTGCCTTAGTGAGTCAAAGAAGTAGTCTGCTTCATTCTGGCTGATCACCTGGAAAAGGCCAAGCAGTGAAGGGGAGAAAGGAGGGATTAGCAGGTCATACATAGTAGTGCCTGTGCCAACATGCCCAAACATCAAGCTGAGGGGGTTTTATTCCCTGCCTACAGTGAGAGAGCATAATTATGGCAGGAAAGACAGGCAAAGGGAAAGAAACAGAGAAATAGGATGACAATGTCTTAATTATATTTCAAACAGGGATTTTTATTGTGATTTCTGTTTCTTTTTAATTTCCAACCTGCCTATTGAAGTCAAGCTGAAGATGCCTACCTTATTCTTAGCCATCTCTTCTTTGTAAAGTTTGGTACATACTGGGTTCCTCTTTTCAGCAACATAGCACATGAGAAACTCCTTTTGCTTAGACCCAGCTTTTTCTTTGATCACATTTTCAGACAAGGGACCTCTTCAGCAAGGCAGCAAACCCAAGCTTCAGCTCGGGCAACTCAAGCTTCTGAGAAACTAGAGAGCAATTGACTGGCCTGTCTTCTCTGGTTTTAGTACTGCCTTTGTACTGATTGACTAATAGAAACTCTGCATCTTCATCCAGCCCCTTTGAGACACCCAAAGTAATTGTCAGGTGGTGAAAGTTTGAGTCTAGATTGTATTCTCTTAGTAAGACAGAAGCAGTAATGACCTGCTCCGTTGCTTGGCTTCATCTGTGGTTGCTTAGGTGATCTGGTAAGTAAGAGAGGAGGGGGCAGTCTGGCTACCCCACAATAGTCAAGAAGTGTTACCTTGTCTGCAATCTTCACAAAGAGGCTGAAACCTTCCCAGGAGCTCAGCTGCAATTTGGAGGCGATGTTCTGACACAGAGTGCGGATTTTGGTGTTCGTTCCCACATCAAATGTCTATGAGATAACAGGACTCTTGTTACACGGAGAAGAGGAAGAAGCAGGAACACAGAGCACCTTGAAACATGCTCCTGCATGAACACATCATGGCTGGGAAAACAAGTAAGTTCTCACCTCTTCTGTTTCATTGGGGAAGCAGATCTTGTGTGAGATCTTGGTGTTATTTTGTAGGATGGCCTCGACCTCCACAGGATGCGGTGCCCACTTCCTGGAGCCACTCCTGGAAAATGCCACCATCACCACAACAAAGATCAGTGTTGGGTGTTTAATCTTTGAGGAGCTGAACAACAGTATCCCATCCAAACAACAGACTCCATCCAGAATGCTGCTACTACTTCTATGTGATGGGCAGCCTACCATGGACCTTCACCCTGTTGCAAATGTCACTGTATTAACAGCAAGAAAATGAGGGTCCTATATATATATATAGGTCCTATATATATATTAAAAGTCTGTTCTCTGCAAGGAGGTTGCATTAATAGGTTGCACCTTCCTAGCCAGTACCATTACCCCTTCTCTCTATTCAGCAGCATTTTCCATTACTGTTATTGAAATACAAGGATAGTGGCCACAAGGATGAATACATTTTATTTAATTCTTGCATGAGTTACAGCTCAGGAGACAAGTCCCATGCAAGTTTGGAGTGCTGCTAGAAACATTACATCTTATGTAAGAGCTGGCACGTAATCACTGACTCAAGGAGTTTAAGCTGTACAATCCCAGGTCTTTGTATCTCAGAGCAAAGCAAAGGAACTGGCTCTGAAGTCTGAGTCATGCCTTGATACAGTTAAAACGAGAACAAATCTAGCACATCACCTACTGGGGCTGGTGTTTTCCTGCCCTCAGTGGCACAGAGCAGGCTGTTTGGGGGTTTTGTACACTGCAGCTTATGGGCCAAGCTCCTCTCTCACACGGGGCCAGTCTCTCCAGAAGAGAGCTTAGGCTGGCATCCAGCTTGAGTTGGAAACTAGGTGTTTTTCCATTGACTGAAATAGCAGTTCCATTTGGAGAAGGAAGGCCTGACTGTAACCAAATTAAACAGCACGTGCTTTGGTTCTGTGCAGGCACTGTGAGGAGTGTGGACCTACCCTACTCAGCCATCCATTCCTGGACTTGCAGGAGAGAGATACCACAGGAGACCAAGGAATTGCAGCGTCTTGGCTGGAGGCACAGGGCCATCTCTCCTTGCAGCCTCAGCTAGGAACTCATTGCCAAGGCAAGTCCTGCTTAACACTCATCAGGATGCTCACTGGTTCCCTGGCCAGGAGTTTGGGGATGAAGCTGTAAAGCTGTTTATGGAGGTAAAGGTGTACCCCAGGGCTCACTTGGCTTCTACTGTGCATATTGTAGGTCAGGTCTTTGAGCTGCCTGTTCTCCCTTTTCCAAAGAGAGCAGTATACTTACAGGGAGAATTTGGACTAGATTATTATGGCAGGTCACTTCCAACTGCAATATTCTATTCAGAGCAGGTTTAATCATAGGACAACAAAATTTGTCTTTGTTCCTTTTCCCATCCCCCAGACTCCAGATCTGGGGCAGTTTAGCAGATAGAATTCTCCTCCCAAACAGCCCATTCTGCTTTTTCTTCTGTGTTTCCCCACTCTAAAGCAGCTCTGTGCAGCTCAACAGGGTTTGCAGCGTGAATAGCGCATGATATAGGGAGGCAGGAAATTTTCAGTCTTCTCCATAGAAAGAGAACAATGAACAGCATTCCTTGCCATGCATTTTTCAGGCACTTCAAAACTGATTTCAATGTGCAGTGACATTTTCCCAGCAGTGCCAAAACCCATCCACTGAAAGGGAGACAGCCACTGTGTTAGCATTCCTCTCGAGCCTGACCCACGGGGCTCACAGACCAAAAGCAGGGCCCAGCCTAAGAGAAAGGGGAGGATGGAGGAGCAGGAGGGAGAAATCATTGGGTAGTTTCTTTACTGAAGAGGTCTGTGGCAGGAACACGGTAACTCACAGCAGCATCAAAAGGAGGAATGCTGGGGTTAAGCTTGTTGTTCTTGGAGTGTCAAGCTGGGTAATCCCAGTGCCTGAAGGAATCTAGGAAAACCTTCCCCCTACAGTTTAGCTGAAGCTTCCTGAAATCCTGGTAGCCTTTCCAGCCTCTCTGGTTGTGTCGTGTTCATTGTACCAACATACCCAGCTCTGGGAGTCAAGTGATGATGTGTGATACTGAACTTGTTGTAATGTTGGTAACTGTGACACAGACCCCTCTGACTAGTTCAAAGTTTGTAAGAGAATGCAGAGATGCATTTAAGTTGCCCTGTGGATCTGGACTCCAACTGTGGCATGCTAGCCCCTCGCTCATTTCTAGCAAGCCTGGTGTTAATCCCTTTCTTCTTCAAACCTAGTTTAAAGCCCTCTCTCTGGTAGCTCCTGAGCTAGAATCCTTCTCCCCCTTTGGGACAGGCGTACCCCATCTGCCACCAGCAGGCCTGGTGCTGTGTAGACTGATCCATGGTCAAAAAGCCCCAAATTGTGATGCTGACATCAGTCACGGAGCCAGGAACTCATCAGTGAGATTTTTCTGATGTAACCCTTGTCATTGATTGGGACTGGCAGGAGGGACGAGGACACTGCTTGCGCTCCCGAACTCTGCACCAGTCACCCCAAGGCCCTAAAGTACTTCTTGAGTCTCCTCAGGCTTCTTGAAGGGCTCTCCTCATTGCCCACATGGAAGACTAATAAGGGACAGCAGTGGCAGAGCCGTACCAGGTAAGTCAGTTTTCTGGTGGAGTCCCTCACCCTGGCCCCAGGGAAGCAGCAGACTTCCCTGTGAGTCTGGTCAGGTCGACACATGGGACCCCCTGTTCCCCTTCGGGTGGGGAATGCCAGCTCCTTTACCTCATCACTGTCTGGATCCTCCGACTGCACTCCAGGGCCAGTGTTTCCTTCTGACGTGTCTCCATGAACTTCTGGGCATGTTTCAGCAGTGACTTGCTGGGTGGGAACAGGCCAGTGCAGAGCCAAAGGAGCTGCCAGCCCTTGGTCACGCTGTACCTGTGAACACAAAGCAAGCGGTTCTGCTCTAGCCACATATAAGCCTTTGTTTGACCACACACCAGCTACAGGGAAGAGAAACAAACGCTCTCCCATAATGGCGTGTACTGCTGTTCAGCAGGGAGCTGCTAATCAACAGTGCCTCCTCATGGGATCTGGCAGTGGTTTTCTGTGCAACAACCAGAGCCCATATGTGGAGACAATGCTAAACCCTGGCTGATAAATATTCATGACAGTTTCAAATCTCATGAATAAACATAAGCTCCAGTTTAACACTCATCTATCTTGGCAGCAGTGGCCCCATGCCATCCTCTTGGAAAGCCACTGTCAATACGCTGTTCAAGCTCACATGCATTTGGATTGTGCCTTATCAGCTGTTCATGTTCACCTGCTCTCTGTGCTAGAGAGCTTTGCTCTTCACTTGCATCTTTACTTTCCCTCAAGCATGCTCATGCTCTGAAAAACAAGCACGTAGATGGTATTGTGTAATGAGGTAGGTACAGTTCTTAAGCACACCAGATGAAGGCTGCACAACTTTCAGGCAGAAAGCCAGTTCTTTCAGCCTGTGGACTTGTGAAATCTGCCAGTCAAAGTTCTTCTGGCATCTCACCCTCACCAGTAAGAAAGGCTCTGCAGCCAGGAAGCGGTCAGTCATTCCACCTTCAAAGCCAGGAGCAGAACACACTTCAGCTGCATCCCAGGATGCTCTGGAATGTTTAATGGTGTGAAGTGGTTTTGGCTGGGAAAGTCAGCAGGTCTGCCTCTGAATGGGTACCAGACTCTGCTGAATGAAGAGGTCCTAGCTTCCTTATTCCCATTTATTTCTCTGATTTTGCAGATGAAAACACTCTATTTTAATCCCATTTATAGATCTGTGGTGTTTGTGTGTATCTGAGAGCAGGACATGGTCCACAGTGCAGGAGCCTGGGAAGGATGAAAGATTTGTTGCTCTGGCTGTTCTAATGAAAATATATGGAAATAGCTGCCTTTCAAGCAGTGTTTTTTCCACATCAGTGACCCCCCTCAAAACAGTGGCTAAATTGGTAGAGTGCATCAGGCATGGCACTGGCACCATGGTTACAGGCTATGCATTAAATAGCCTGGAAGATTTAGTGCGCACAAGGAAATTTGCTATTTAATAGTGATGCACATAGTAAATGTTCCACTAAATTTAATATTTGTGGAACAGTAAGGAAGCAAACCAAAAGGAAGCTCCTTCTCTGAGTTCTGCAGTGACACAATGCAGCTCGGAACAAACCCTTTGGTTAATAATTAGTACTATTTTAAACCTCCTTTTGCAATTCAGTTCCCCTCGAAGTCAGTCAAACTATCATTTTATGAGTGGGGAAAGAAAACCCCAGCCTGTTACAGGGACTGACGCATAGGCAGGGCCCATGTAACCAATCTGTTCTGCAAGGCAGTTGTATAAACTGATTACCATGACTACTCCAAAGTATTTACTGGTGATAAAAGACCCAGTGTGAACTATGTGCTTATAGGAGGGAAATACTGTCACTGGGAAAATTTATAACCAATGGAGGGCTGGCAGAGCAGTCACTGAAAGCATGCAAGAACTTTATGCAGTGCGTTATTTACTCCACAGACTGCCTGGGGAGTGGAGTAAGAAAGCTTTTGTAACACCTCGCTTGCCTCACGTCGTGAGCACAGAGATGAGCATTGAATGCTGATGGGAGCAAAGCTCAAGGGAGAAGAGTGACAGTCATGCTCTGTGGCCTGTCTGTAGTACAAAGTGCTGCACAAAGGTGAGCCCCATAGCACTGCCCAGGAAAAGGAAGAAGGGAAGGTGTCACTCCAACATTTGGCCATCCTTCCCCTCTCCCTCCACCCCACCGCCATGAGGAGCTGAGGTTCCTCATCACCACCTGCATTTGAGCCTGGCTCTGCAGGAGCAGGGTGCTTGCGCTCAGGTGAGTACCTGTTTCTGTTCTCAGTCAGTTGCTTCATAATCTGACAGTAAATTTCATCCCGCAGGATCTCTTCCTGGATAGCTGCCACAAATATCTGGTCAGTGACTTCCACAGAGGAGTGCACCTGTTTTGAGGGATAGTCTCCCATGAATTTCATGATGGGTGAATGTGCTGTTAAGAAAAAAAGCAGGCGGATTTTGGAAGGTAAATGGGAAGTCTCATCTGGATCCTAACATGTTTGTGACTCTCTTGATATCTAAGTGGCAAATACTAGGAGGAGGGTCTGGAATATATTCCCTGCCTGTCCACTACCCTCTTTCCCTGTGCAGCAGTCACTGCTTGGCTGTGATTTGTACTGTATTAGCTGCTTGCTCTGGGCATATTAGCTACTGCCCTGGGCAGCAGATCTCACTCATTCCTGAAGCCACATTCTCAGTTAAGTGAGCCAGCAGGAGTTGAGGAGCATAGGGAGGGAACTGGGAACCTTTCCTCTGTGGATAAGGGAAACAGAGTTGATACCCCCCACCTTGATGTACATGTCTCCCCTGTAATGTGGATGCAGTATTATTTCAATGGAGGTGAGTTTAGTGGATGCAGCTAGCTCCCCCTTCCCCTGAGTGTTCTCAGGTCCCAAAGAGAAGAGTGAAAGGATATCAATGAAGGCCTGACAAGCCAAATCACGAAGATCAGGGTCTGTGCATGCTCTCTTCAGCAAGGGCTGTTTCAAGGGCTCCTTAGAATGTGCCCACAGTTGACTGCGCCCACGGGACTTTTGGAGAACAGCTTTGCTGATGGATTCCTTCTCAGGAGTCCTGAATGAAGACAAAGACAAGTGCAGGCAACACAAAATTACTGGGTCGGTATTGCTGTGAACACAGGAGGTCACTATCACATAGACATCTCTAGTCATGTTCTTTCTCAAAACAGTGATCTCCTATCTCCTTTGGTTATTCACGTCAACAAGGAGAATGTAATTTATTGTAGATCCAGAAGGCAGGAGGCTTGAAAACAGAACATAGGTTTTAGAAGACTAGTTTTTCCCTTGCTGTCCAAGGCCTGTGATGTTGTGTATCCTCACTAGCTGGTAAGTGCTGAAGAAGGGGTGAGAAGTAAGAATAGTGCCTGCTGGAAAGAAGCAAGTCCAGCTGGGGTTCTTCTATCCTTACCTTTGCTTTTCTGCAGATAAAAGATACAAGTAGGCCATGTGCCAGAAACTCTACACATCCAAAGTCACACTTAATTATGGGGAACAACTGGCATCTCCATCAGAAAACGGAGATGCCATTACATCCTAGGCTTTAAGTGTCACTGAAGATCAATAAGAACTTTCCTAGGGTGCACACCACACAGAGAGTTTCACCTGAAGTGTTCATAGGAGAACTCCTCTAGGGTGTAAGGCTTCACTTTGAGATCCTCTTCATCAGGTTCATCCATGTAGGAGTTCTGTGAAGCTGTCCTCCTCTGGTCTGGAGACATCATCAGCAAACTCTGGAATGACACAGCCACACAGAGATGTCACATGGATGTCACATAGTCTCTGCACAGATTGCAGGTGCTACTCAGCATATATGCACTAAATTGGGTACTCTGTGCCAGAGGAGACTTTCTGTTCCCTAAGCAGCATCTTCAGAGACTCAAGAAAGACTTGGGAATAGTTAAAGAAGTAATTTCCATAGACCAAACAGTAGTGGATGTGGATGTGATCATCCAAAGCACAACACTTGTGATAAATCCACCTGCCTATTACTAGTGTGCTTTCCCCCCACATTTTCAGCTTTCTACTTGTTAGTACTGTATGCAATGTAGTGAATCTCCAAAACTGAAGGCAAAATTGTTACCAGAGTGATCGATGGGAAACCTGGACTCCCTCAAAAAGTATATTCTTTTAAAGTAACTACCTGCACTTAGAGCTTCCCTTGAGATGTATGATCACCAAGCAAGCCTGGTGTGAATGCAGGAAAACTCAACTGCACACCCATTTCCAGTAATTGCCTCAAATTCCAGGCACTGAAATCCCTAATGGTGAACAGACTGGTTTCTTGAGTTACTGCTTTTGGGCAAGTGCAGTCTTCTCCATAGACTCTTGGCTACGTTTAGTTTTGTTTTCAGATGGGACAGAATGAAATGCTTTGCTTCAATGGGAGGTATGGAACTTGTCTGACTTTGGAGGAACAACTGACTGCCAGTTATAAATTTAATCATATTTAACACTGTTATAATTTATCTTCCAGTCTCTTCAAAGAGAGTGCTCAGCTTGTCTTACCAGTACTTGACTAGAGGGTTTTGTCAGAGAAGGAATGATGTAGATATCTTCCAAAAATACATTCCCTGTTTTGCCTGTCCTTTCATTCTGGGCACAGATCCAGCCAGAGTTTGCATCCAGCCTTTTGTCTTCGGTGAAGATTAGCAAGTCTCCCTTCTTGAAGGACAGGATGGCAGGGTCTTCTGGGAAACAGGATAAGGGAGTACTGTTCAGGCTTGACAGTCAAAGGAAATGCAAATGGATTGCAATGTGAAAGACAAGGGAATTGTATTTTGAAGGCCTGACTTCAATTAGTAATAGTAAGTGATTTGTGTAAATACAGCTAATTATCTAGTAAGACTTCAGAGAAATCACATTTCCTCTGGCAGCCTGATTTTGATGCACTGAGGGCAATGGCAGAACTCTATTTGATTCAAATGAATGCTGACCTTGTGTGTAGAACTGGTAGCAGAGCATATAAAGAAACTCAGTAGCTCTAAGTAGGTGAAGTTCATGTTTACATTTTAATCCCCTTTTGTCTGTTCCAGCCAACTGTATTCCACAGAAAATTCCAGTTTACCACCTCTCTGAAATTCTGGGAACTATTTCCAGGGAGCCTAGCTCCAGTTTCCTCCTGTAAGCAGGCTGAGTTGCTGGACACTGTACTATCTAAATAAAATACGCAGAGAAGTAGAAGGAGGAAGGAAAGGTGATTTGTATGCAAGGGTATTGCTGTGCTGATCACTGAGCATCCCTCCTGGAGCAAAGGGACTCTTGCTGAAGTTCTCCCTCTTCTCTTTGGGCACTTTCAAACCAGTGCTCTGTGTTGTCCCAAGATTTCTTCCCTACCCTGTAGGGAAGTTATAGGACTTACCTTGGGATATTTTCTCCTGCATTGCCACAGCGAATCGTGATCTCTTCTTCAGTCCTTCCAGGAACATGACCACCAGTTCAGCAATGACAACGCTGTTTACAGATGTCAGGACAAACTCCTCGGCACGAAGCGTGATGAGAGTACAACTCTGCCCAAATGTCTTCACTGCCCTATGTAGTGTTGAACACTTTGTTACCAGAGCATCCGAGAGACTTACAGACACACCTGCAACTGCAGCCCAGGCACCTACACCTCCCTTACAGTGAGTATTGGTAGTTCTTTATTTGCCTTCGCATGAGTTGGTAGGAGTGAAGGACTGAAGTGGTTCAGGTTCACTCTGGACTCCATCATGTTCGTACAGAAGTGCTTCATTAAAGAATAAGTGACTGGGCAACTGACTCAATCTGTGGCAGTCCTTACAGTGGTATTTTTGTGTATGTAAGATCCTAATCACTGAGTGATCTGATGCAAGGATGTGTGCCCTGAGCAAACCAATGGTTACCCTCTTTCCCTCAGTTACCCTGTTCAGGTCCATCACACCTGAGGAGTTTATAAACTCCCAACATGCATAACAGATGATGGCTTAACTATGTTAGTTATTTGGGCCATTCTTGTCTTGATGCATGTCTGTGCTTCCTTATACCTTTCTGACTGAGCAGGATCATCATCCCTTCTAACATCCCTTCTAAAATTCAGTCATTTCAATGTTTCCTTTACAGGCTGCTCAGAACTTGTCCCTTTCTGTTTCCCAGACTGAGACTAAACTACCTTTCCAGACTCAGATCAAATCACCTAGGGGGGCAGCAGGGAAGTACACCTCCACCCTACATGGAATATCCCTTCTGATATGGGCAGAGAAGCCTTTTTCAGCTCTTGTCTTTCTGGGACACTCACCTGTTGGTGTGGATGCCGGTTATCTCTGGGAAAGTCAGCTCAAGGAGCCGCTTTTCCGACTCATCCAAGAAGCAGATACCTTTCCAATTTACAGCAACAATGAAGTGGTTCTTGGGCAAGCTGGGACCTGGAAATGCAATCAAAACCCTTACCTATGCTATCAAGTCCTCCTTTGTCGATCTCAGATCTGCCCTCTACTCCCAGCTCCAGGTATTACCTGAAAACTTCGTGACTTCAAAGAATCGGGAAAAGAGCAAAGGCCACTGAAAGCGAGCAAAATCCACAAGCTGTTCCTTCACAGTCTGACGGGAGAGACGGTCCTGTGTGTATGGGGCCTGCGGCATACAAAGAGACCGGAGGGTTTCTCAGTAAAATCTGGTTTGCATGAGCTGCAGACAACAAAGGGCAAGATCCCAGAGATTCCCAGCAGTTCTCAAGGGCACCTGGAGAAAGTCGCATTAGGAACAGCCTCCAGGGGCCTGAGCCACATGCAGCTGAGGCTGCCCGCAGGCAGGTAGTTTCCGTATTTCCCTCAAATCCCCCCTGCCTGATCTGTTCAGAGTCTAACACACTTTGGGTGGAAATGATTCAGGTAATCTGTTTCCAGATGAAGACCAGTATTCCATCCCATGCCCATCCTGACTCAACTGTCAGATGGGAGACAGAGAGCCTGAAAAGAGACTCTATTCAGAGATCTAAATCTACCTTTTTCATTCTGCACACACACACCCTCACCCCCCCCCCGTTGGGCCTTACATGGAAGAGTGAGTGGAAAGGTTCTCTGCTCCCCTACTTAACTATCTGGGACATATAAGCTGAGATGTTCTTCCTTCTTCACCCAACAGACTATTCATAAATGGAAATGGTGACAAAAGCAGAAACTGGTGTTTGAGAGTGGTTACCCAGCAGTGTCAGACAAACCTCTTACCTTAGCATGTGCATAGGTTATCAGGCTCACCCACTTTTCCAGGGGCTTGGACTTCAGCTGTTTTGCTGGAATACAGTCATGGAGCACCTTCTGCACGAGTTCATTGTGGATGGAATCTCCAAACTGAATGTAACAATATTTTGCACCGATCTCCACCAAATCCTCCTCCTGAAACAATCAATCCATTAAACAAGACCTAGAAAAACGTCACAAAGTCCAGATAGCCTCGTTCAATCTTGAATCCATCTTAGGAATGGGGTTTGCTCTGGTTTTGCCTGGATAACTCATGAGAGTCATCCAGCATAAGGAGAGATGATCTTCATACAATCATAGCATCGAAGAGATTATTAGCAAAGATATTTTACAAGGACCTTCATTGCCCTTTTGGACGTGCCTCCAGGTGCCAAATGAACTGAAAGTTGCAGACATAAACCAAAGCGAATTGCAGCTGCCAGCCTGGCCACTGGCACAGTCACTTGGGCTGGGTTTGTTAAGATTAAGAAGAGAATGGTTGTCCACAGCCACTTTAAAACTGCATTCCTTGTCCTGCTTTCTTATCTTTCCTTTGTGACCCTAGCTGTCAGAGCCAGAATGTTTTGAAATTTTAATTTAATTTTACTGCAAAGTTCTTCCAAATTTTGTCCTTAATCCCTGTAACCAGTCATTGAGTAGCTGGAAGCTGGAAATAACATGTAATTGGGTTAACCAGGCAACCTTGCAGGTCTCCTGCATCAAAGAACACATAACAGAATTATGCCATATAGCATTGACTGAGCTAAAATTTAAATAATAACCATTTTAAATAATTTTTTGCTTGCTGTTTTATAGGCACTCCCCCTTCTCTACTCTTACAGTGTTGCAGTTAGCCTGTGAAAGCAGAGCTATGGAAAATAGGCTTTGTAATGGCTTCCTGCCTTTTGAACAGGGGAAAAGTGTGGGCCCAGATACAAAGTTTAAACATCTCAAGTCCTAGGTGGCTGTTCTGCTTAAAAAAAAAAAAAGCAGCTATAAACTTAATTTGATGTATGTGCCTCCTTTGGCTGAAAGAGGGTTTTGAGTCTTGATCCACAACATTTTTAGAAAATTCTTAAAGGCTAAATTTGCTTCCTTCTTCGTAGCCATTATTCCTCTAAACCTCTGGATGCCCACAGCATGGTGAGAAAAGGTTTAAATTGCAGTCTC